>NDXB01003368.1:130758-147953 GCA_002631895.1 Agapornis roseicollis | reverse complement strand
GGGGGATGGGGGGTGTGTGTGTTTGTTTGTTTAGTTTCATTTTTATTAGTATCATGATTGCCAGGTAAGGATTAGGTAAATCTTTATTCCAGAGGCTCTCCAAGAGAGTAAGAAATAGAATCATAAAATCATAGAATAGTTAGGGTTGGAAAGGACCTTAAGATCATCTAGTTCCATCCCCTCTGCCATGGGCAGGGACAAAGAATGAACACAGGGAAGGAATGCAGGATCCTTAGATCCTGAACTCTATGAAGAAACCATGTGAGGTATCAGCTATAGATCATGAGCTATCTGACTCAACTGCATCACAGCAGAACAGATGTACTCATTTTAGGTGAGACTACAAAGTGCTGTCAATGTAGCTATGTTGGGAAGAAAGTCTAATGATATAAAATCACCCTGCCTGATAGGTTGAAGTTGTCAAAACCATTAGAATGAATACAGCTATGCCAGCAAACAAGGGTTTTCTCAGCTTAGCCTATGACCTAACAGAGGAAATGTGTCTTTATGAACAAAGCTCCCCTTTGGCCACACATAAAGCATCATACCTAGGGAGCTCTGTCAGCCTGTGTAAACACAGTGTGTTGTGAGCAAAATCTGAGGTGCAGATATGGATATGTTGAACATCTTAATAACAACCACATAGAAGGCATACATGGGGAGAATGGAAAAAATACAGAATTTATTAAACACTGGAAAGGAAACACAGAAGACTAAGAGGGACCTTCCAGCTATGGTAAGACTTGTCCCGTATTCAATTTCACAATCTCTGGTATAATCCACAGCACATGTAACTGTACGACAAAGGAAAGCAAGATAAGCTTGCGATTACTTTCTTTCCAGATTCTGCTATTGTTACTCTGTGAAGTAACATGATGATTTGAATGCAGAGAATTTCACTGAAGTTATTTCAAAATTAAAGGTATTCAGTAGCTACCGCACAGAAATGATATCAGAATTCATTTGCAAGGATTTAAACCTCCCATCTGTAAATTGACAGTTAAATCGAGCTCAAGCTGAAATCAGCCAACAGCCATCTGATGACTGTGCT
Organism: Agapornis roseicollis; assembly: GCA_002631895.1. Classification (NCBI taxonomy): domain Eukaryota; kingdom Metazoa; phylum Chordata; class Aves; order Psittaciformes; family Psittacidae; genus Agapornis; species Agapornis roseicollis. Next base: position 146,902 of record NDXB01003368.1, on the reverse strand, counting down.
ATGCACTGGGTAAAATTACTTTAATTTGGTGTTGGATAATACCCAAATAAAAATATGTGTCTTCCCCAGCCCAATGACTGACACTTTTACTGATGGTATCACCATTAAATTTTGTGTCCCTTTAGACAGCTCTTCAGGCAATTGGCCTTTTGCCTAGTGAAATTGATAGGCATGAAAGTTATAATGGTTCAGCTATGTTCCCATTACTCCATCACTGCTTTTATTGGAGCTCTGTGCCAATTTAAGCCTTGCCACATGGAGCATGTTAAGTGGACAAGTATTGTTTTTTGGTTTAGGTCCAGTCTTAACACACCCAGTTCCCAGCCAAATTCCAAGGGAAACAACTACTCAAATGAGGACGATGCATTTTAAAATAAGCATATTTAATTACTGTGCAATCTGCCACACATTGAACAAATTTCCACTCCTGTACTTGTTTTCCCCGGTTGTGCTCAGAAACTGGGATTTGTAATATTGAAGCACTGTAACCAAGAGTACATAAGAAAAACCATGTCTCTACAAGCCTAGCAAAATCCCAAAGTCTTCCTTAATTTTACCAGTGTTTAGTGCCTACAATAAACAGCTAACATTTTAGAGTTTCCATGTAAGTGCCAAAACCAAGGTCTACATAAGGTCTTGGTGTAAACTTCAACATATATATCTACCTATGCATTTAGCAACCTAATTTTTAATAATGATGCCTTGCTGTTCTGCAAGACCTAACAGTACTGGTGGGATATAAGATAAAATAAATAAATAAAAGTAACTAATTATATAAATAAATCAAGCTAAACTAAAATATAATGAAATAAAATGAAAAATATAAGTGAAATAAAATGAAAAAAAGAAGTAAAATAAAGTAAAATACCCACTTCATATTTACTACTGAAACGCGAACCATTATTAACTAGAAGAAATGTCAAAAGTTCATTTTTCAATACAACATACAGGTAGAAACAGTGGAGCTTACTTCTCTGTCTTTGCAATGAATGCCAGGTATATTCTCTAAATTACAAACCAGAGGACCACAAAACCATTTTCCTTAAAAAAGGAAAGGTATAGTCTAATCTTAAAGTCTCTAAAAAATAAGAGTAATACCTCTAAAATTAAAATGTTTATTCTTATACAAATGTTTTAATCCTAGTAGATAGATTAAATCTATTTTCAAGCAAGTGGTATTTATTATCATCAAGTCATATTATTTAATGTTTTACTAGAATATAAAAGGTAAAAATTACCTGAAAACCACTACTGTTGTTTTTGTTCCCTAGGAAATAGTAATTTATAGGGTTTAGATTTTGAATTCTGGAGCCATAGTGGCCTCTATTGTTGTCATATTAGAATAGCATGTTTTGCGAGTGTAGTAAATAATCTACCTTTAGAAATTTTTCATCCTTTGAAAATACATGACAATAGTTCTTGTAGATCGACCCATCACCCTGGCTCCAATTTACAGACAAGCATTCCTGTGGTAATTACATCTTCATGTATCCATCTAACATCAGATCAGTCACAGACATGCCAAACTTTGTTGTCAAGTGAAACTGGGTTCTGCTTTGAAAATTACAGAAGATGCAAGGCCCGTAAAATTTTCTCAATATGCTGAAAATTTCAGTAAAGCTACAGAACCTAAAAGCAGTTTCTTCTTGCTTATCAAATGATTGCTTGTGTGAAGATGAAAGATGGAATTACATGCAACTTTAGCCATCAACAAATGTTAATAAAATCTTAGCTTTTACTCTAGGTTTTTCCAGTGCTATAAAGATATGAAGATCCCCATTAATAGAAAAATGGATACACTTTTCCAAATACGGATTACCCAAACTTAAAATATACACAATGAATCCGCTTTTGGAATTATTTCTATCTCTCTCTCAACTGACTATTTAAGAAACCTGGACACTATATCTATTATTTAAACTTATAAAGCTAGGCAAGATGAATGTCACTGTAACAGATTAAATCTCAGGCCAGTTTGCAGAAAACCAAAGTAAAAATTATCCATAAAAATGCCCAAATGCTATTTATGTTAGCAGTTTATATACTAGAATGAGTTCCTCATCATGGAAAGGTTTTCTAGCATCTAATTAATATCAGGAAAGAATTAAAATGATGCACTGAATTTCAGTTTTACAAAGCATTGAAGTTTGCTATTAAATATTCTACTGAGAATAGATGAAAACTCAATTCCCTTGTTCCCTTTCCCCTGAAAAAGCATGACTGATCTTCCTAATTCTCACTACTACAAAGTGATTTAAATTCCTTGTGATTAACAACACACAACAAAATTGTTTCCTTTGCTGATTTTTGACCCAAAAATAATCCCCATTATTAAACTGGTGGAGCTATGAAAGAAGAAACAGGCTTTTGCACAAAAGAATAGGAGTAGGTGTTCAAGATTTTTCATTTTACTCCACCAAATCTTATTAATATTTGGGGGGAAATTAATATGATGCAATATAATAAAGATCTTAATAATCATATATTTGTAGTATAGTTGCATATTTTTGTTGATTGGCATTTGGAAAAATAATCAAAATTAAAATATATTTGTTGATATTGCAAGTTTTAAAAATAAGTACAGTGGGCTTTTTTCATCAATAGCCAAGGACGTGATGAATGAACCTTGGGTAACATACAACTTAGAAAGGAGACAAGCCTAACACAAAGTAATTGAAGATGTTGAGAGATCACTGTTCTCATATTTCAGTGACTTTGCAGCAAATGGATATGGTACATGCAGTGTAAATGGGCAACTTGATTCATGATCTGAGCAGATCACTCTGCCAATCTCATATTTTACGTGGCTGTGAAGCTGCCAATTTCATCTTAAATTCAGACAGTGAAATTTTCCAGTTGCTACTTCCTTGATACCTCTTCATCAGCAAAGCATGGCAAAAATCAGACAGGAGGTAGAAAGAGAACAAAATAAACATACATGTACAAGGTACTTCCTTTTGACAGATGTTTGGTCCCTTTCAGGTGAATTAAAAATCAAAGCAGCTTCTAACGGCATGACTAACTGGAAAGGCAAGTCAGTTATAGTTCTTTTTATATGTCAAGGTACATGTTTGTCTTATGTCAGTACCTTGCTACTTACCCTGAAGAAGAATGATATTAGGTAGTTAGATAGTTCAGTAAAAGTGGTTATTAAACAATTAGCATTATTGACATAGATCTGGGGCTGTCTCCTAAAAAAGTATTTTTGCTCTTGCCCTTCCAAGAACAGATTTAGTAGACGTGATAGAACCACAGAACAGCCCAAACTGAAAGGGACCTCGAAAGATCATCTGGTTCAACCTTGTGTGGGGAAGAGAACCTAGATGAGATTATCTAGTACCTTGTCCAATTGCATCTTGAATACCTCCAGTGATGGGGACTCTACCATGTCCCTGGGGAGATTGTTCCACTGCATGATTGTTTTCACTGTAAAAACCTTTTTTCTTAAGTAATAATGAAACTTCTCCTTGTACATTTTGTATCCATTGCCCCATATCTTCTCCATGTGGCTTCTTGCAAAAAGTGAGCTTTCATCCTCTTTGCAGTCACCCTTTGTACTGCAATGCTGTGATGAGGTCTCCGCTTAAGCCTTCTCTTTTGAATGGAAAAAAGATCTAATTCCTGCAGTGTCTCCTCATAGAACAGGTTCTCTAGCCCTCTGACTATCTTCATGGCCCCACTTTGGCCCCCCTCCAGTCTGCAGTCTTTCTTGAAGTATAGGAACCAGAACTGCGTTCAATACTGCAGGTGCAGCCTGACAAGTGTTGAGTGGGATGATCATGTCTATCTGTATTAGTAATGCCCTTGGTGATGCAGCCCAGGATCCAATTTGCCATTGTTGCTGCAGTAGCTCACAGCTGATTTGGTGAGGGTGTTTTCAGTCCTGTCATCCAGGCCATTTATGAAAGTTTTGAAGTGCGGAGCCCAGTATCAATCCCAAGGGGAAACCCTACTTGTGACAGGCTGCCAGCCTGAGTGAAAACCATTGATGACCATGAAATATTATTCTATTCAACCTGAAAACAGGTAGTAAATGATGGGGAAAATATAAATATTTAGGCTGGAGAGCACATTACAAGAAAGGTTAATTTAAAAGAACCTCCATCTTTAAAATGTCTGTAGAGTATGCTGAGCAAATAATAGGCTTTTTTTCTGAACATACAACACTTTCTTCTCATTGTAGTACTAAGAAGTGCTACAGTAGTGATGGTATGGTAACTGATTTTAGGTATGCACAGGCTGTATTTTTTTATTATTAGTCAGTTGAAACAGAACTTTTGGAAGCAGGATTTAGTAGGGGGACCTCTTTTTTCCTGAAATCAGTCAGATTCAGAAGCCCAGGGTATTTTTTATTTAAAAGAGGTAAGTAAACTTTTGTTTTGCTTTTTAATTCATCTTCAGGCTTCTTGTAAGTCTATGTTATCCAACACAAAGCACCTGCACAGCTCTCAATTTCCCCAGGTCTTGTTTCGGAGCAGGGAGGCATCACTAAATTCAAATGCAACTTTGTGCTTTCGATGTTCAGAGCTTGCTAGAGATTGCCCATCTTTCTCGGAAACTCACTGCATCCTTGGGGTTCTGTTTGCTGTTCTAATAGCAGAGTTACGAGAAGACAGATGGTAAGAGAAAGAATTAGAGCTCGAAGCAGCTGTTACGAAATCTGCTTCAAGAATACAACTGCTTACATAGAGTTATTCAGACAAAGCCATAGAAAGAAAAACATATTTTTCACCCTGGCACACCAGCTGGGGTCGCTGCTTCAGTCAATGTAACTGCACTGCTTAGAAAAACGCATAAGAAATTGTAGCATTAATGACAACATGAAAAAGGACAGAAATACAAATTAATACAATTAATACTCACTCATTCTACCATTCTACAGTTTTGAAACAACTGTATTTATGTAAATTAAATATAATGTAGCTATAGAAATAAGCTTTAGCTTTTACAGTGTTTAACCCTTAAGCATTATCATTGGGATGGTATCTTACAGAGTTGCTGGGGATAGTTGATGAGGGCACAGATGAAACCACTGTGAGGGTAGTGATCTAGAAAATCAAAAAGCAATATTGTCTATATCAGACAAAGCTGCATTTCCAAACCCCTGTCCTAGAGCAATACAAATTCTTTTCTGGTCTATGTCACATGTCAGTATGAACAATGGAGCTGTTTCAACAGGTAGCAATGCTGTGAGCAATATCTCATGCAGACAAGCACTTCAGCATGCACAGAAGTGATAGAAATTATATACACAGTTATAAAACCCTGCCCATAGGTGAGATCTGGCTTGTGAATTACTTAGCTGGATCACTCTGATTTACCTGGGCATTACCAAAATTCCCATTCCCTGACCTAATCAGCAATATAAAATCAGTTACATCATAGACATGATTGATAACAGAGATGACAGGGGTGAGATCCATTTGTCTAAAGAGAGCAGTATTCCTTGTGATGTCCCAGCATATCCTCCCTGGTTCCCACTGCTACTCCAGATGAGTATATTTCTTCCATCAGTCTTGTGTCATATCTGCAATCACCATGCAGTTGTTTCAGACAGCCAAGAAGAACTGAAATGACAGCATACCACTCTTTTCAGGAAACTGAGTGATAAGTTACTCTCCCTTAGTTACTTTAGAATGTCAGGTGCTACTAAGAAAACTGTAAGGCTAGTTCTAGTAAATTATAATTGTCCAGGAAGAGTCCTGGGTATGAATGCTAAAAGGCATGGAATGACTGGTATCCACGCTGGTATCTAACTAATCTGGTACCCAAAACTAGGGTTGCTAAAATTAAACCACTTGTTGACTTTGTCACAGTGTTCTTTGGGAGCATACTGAGACAGGCTAAAAGCATGCAAGGTGCATTTGGAGCATTTAATAGTATAACTAATCATGTTTCAGTGCCCAGGACTGATACTTGCTTTGTACTTGATTGTGAGCTACTGACCTACTCTATTTCTAAAGCAGGCAGGTGGGGACAGTTAAATATCTCTAATGACACTTTCCATAGGTGTCCATGGAAAGTTTACTATTTTACTCTTTAGTAACTAGAAAAAGACTCACAAATCCCTGATTCATATAAAGAAGGATGATCATTAACGATACTGAGCATCAAAACATCCAACTGAAATAACCTAAGCACAGTGCGAGGGTGTCCTGGTTTCAGCTGGAATAGAGATAATTTTCTTCTTAGCAGCTGACACAATGCTGTGGCTTTTGGATTGTGTACGACAACAGTTTGATAACACATGGATGTTTTAGCTGCTGCTCAGTAACCCTTCCCCTTCTTCACAAGCACACCTCACTGTTAGGAGCTAGGATTCAAGTTCCCTCTGGAGGCCAGATAATGTCAAGTATCATTTGCAGGTAAACTTTATTGAATCTAAAGTCCCAGAGACTTTAAAAGATTAAAGGAGTAGCTATGGTGTTCTATTAGCTTAAATAGTGATTAAACCTCAGCAGAAAGGGAAGATGATGAGTGCAGCAAACACAGAAGTACAAAACCGTTCTATAGCTCTGACAAGGACCAAAGGCTCAAATAATGGGAAAAAAAAAAAAACAAAACTCACCTCTTATTTTATTTAGCTAGTTTAATGAATTGAAACTTTGGGAACAATATCTTTGCAGTCAGTCTTAAGCTGAGGTTAGAAGGGTTTTAGAACTGAAACTATACACTGTCATGGAATAGCTGCAGGTGCAATGAAGCGAAAGGGCTTTCTTCAGAAATAGCTGCACCCTGGTTCTAAAAGCTTTTTAGATTGGCTGAAATTCCCACCATGATGCAAGAATGTCTATAAGGGATCTCATTTTTCACAAGACCACTGACACCACAGCAAAAAATACTAGTAAACAGGAAGAAAACTCTCCTTAGACATGATGGATTCTCATTTTCAGGAGATTTTTGAGAAGCTGTTTATCCCCTATCTAGATATTTATGACACAGACATAAAATGTTGAAACATAATTTTAGTCTTTATTAACCTACAGTAAATGTTCCCCAGGGGATATTTCAATGCTGTAAAATAATTTATTATAAAATAAAATCAAGTTTAATCCCTTCTTTTATTTACCACAGTTGCTACGGTTGGGATAATTTAATTACCTTTAACTGCAGTTTAAATGGCCATAACAATATAATTTTCAATATTCAATGCATGATATAAACTATTTGCAGTAGAATTTTGAACATTAACACCAGCTGATTAATCTGTTTTCACAATCTGAGCATATAACAGCATATGAAAACAGTTCATAAGGTTTATGGTGGCCCTCATGAAGAACAAAACAGACATACAGTTTTAATTTGTGATTCAATGCTTCTTTTTCTACTATATATAATGTAAAAGACAGTATTGTGTGCTGTTAAAATATGCACAAACAAAATTACAAATTATAATGTTAAGAATTACAAGTAGGAACAATGGATAAGGAAACCAATCCTAGCCACCATTTATCTCACATGGTGTTCAGAAAAATTGCTGTTATTCAGATAAAAGTGCTGATATTTTTTCAGCAGTAAACCAGCCTGCCCAAAATAAGTTGCTTTTATGTTAACTTTGACTTCAATGCAGCATTCACAGGGACCTTGCATATCTTCTGATCTATGGGCCACTGGAGTTTCTCCAGGTCCAGCTTTGGAGCCTTGGGCTTCTGACTCAAGGGAGACCAAGCAGAGGTACTGAACTGGCAAATGCCTCAAAACATTCTCTCCTCTTGGAGAGCGCTTTCAAAGTTGTGAGTACTATTGATGTCATAGCCACCACAATTTAGTAGCCTCTCCTATCAACACATATTTTAAGTGACAGTTCTTAAGAAGGAACTCACAAATCAGTGACCTGAGGTGCTGGGGCACAGAACTATCTCATTCACTACTGTCACAGGGTCAGAAACTTCCAGGAAAAGACAGAACAGGCACTTCTGGGCAATAATGGCTATGTCGGAGCAACCAAGTCTGTTTTTCCTTACTCAGTTACTTACTTTTCCTTACTCCTGTCCTATCCTTGTAGGCCAGTGCTCAGAATTACACTATTTATGGAAAGACATCTCTACCTTTCTAGGAAAATTTCATTATTTTCATGTAATTGGGATTTTCTATGAAAAATATGAGGATTTCATAAAGTAGGAGTGCTTTGGGTGATACAGTCTTCTCTGTTTTAGAGTGCAGGAAAAGGTTTTAATAAAAAATATTTATAAACAAACATTTCGCAAGTAAAAAGAAGCGTTTTTCAAGTAAAAAGAGAACAGTGGGGAGAGTAGTCTGACATTTGCATTTATTGCCAAATCTTTAGAGAACAAATAATTTTTATCTATTTATTTTTCAGGATATCTGTCTTCAGCAATGGAAATATATTTCATTCTGATGTAAGGAAGAGTGTGGTTGTATTTTAGTTACAGTTGTTGGTCTCAAGCACCACCTAATCCAGGTTTATCGTAATTCAATCATTCTAAAACCAATCAGTATCACAGAATCAGTATCATCAATCCATCTGTGGTTCTTTTCTGGGATTAGTTAAACCAATCACATTACGAACCACATAGCAGAGAATTGATCTTATCCTCATCAGGAAGTACTTGAATTCACAGACACAATGAAATTTTGCATGGAAGTTGACTGTCTGTAATATGTCCTAAATGTTTATTTTTAGTGTATCTTGAGCAGAACAATTCTAAGTAGCATGTATATTTAATCTCAACTGGTGCTGAACCAGGCATGTTAATTAGGTCTCTTCATTATCTTTCAGAAGAATAGTGCATATTTTATGCAGTATTATTCCTCCTCTGCATGGCTCCAAATAAACTGAGTGTGCCAACGTGCCATTCACTTCAGCAGAACTTTCCATAATAAAAAATACACAGATATATTGAAACAGAAAGTCAGTATGCTGGTGGTACCACTTAATTCTCATACTCATAGAGCACCAAGGTAGTGATGCATGTCATGATTTAACTCCAGACAGCAACTGAGCCCCACACATGATGATGGGGGAGAAAAGAGTAGAAGTGAGAAAACTCATTCTTTGAGATAAAGACATTTTAACAGGTAAAGCAACAGTCATGCACACAAGCAAAGCATCCACCACCTCCCATAGGCAGGCAGGTATTCAGCCATCTCCACGGAAGCAGAGTTGCATCATGCGTAATGGTTACTTGGGAAGACAAACAGCATCACTACAAACATCCCCCTCCCCCTCTTTTATTCTCCTTCACCCAGCTTTATATTCTGAGCATGACACCATATAGTCTAGAATATCACTTTGGTCATTTGGGGTCAACTGTTTCCCCTCCCAACCACTTGCTGGTGGGATGGTGTGAGGAGCAGAAAAGGCCCTGACTTTGTGTAAGCACTGATCAGCAATAACTAAAACATGCCTCTACCAACACTCTTTCCAGTACAAATCCAAAACATAAACAAAGCAAAACAAGGAATTCATTCACCATAACAAACATGAACATGAATATAAACATAATCCCACACCAGCTCTGTGAAGAAAATTAACTCTCTCAGCACACCATGGCTCTCATTCTGTCTATTAGCAACTCATTCCTCAAATAAGCATAATTGGATCATGGTTATGGATCAAAGACAAATTTTGCAGCAGACGTGCTGCTGTATCAAATATATTATAGCTCCTGTTATTATATAGTCTTGCTTTGTTTAATAAAGCAAGAGATAACATAATCCATAATGTCAACTAGTGTCACTGTTTGGAAGATCCACTTAAAATCAAACTCTTTCCCAACTAATTTCCTTGCCACTAATTTCAAATTAAAATGCAGTGATTTTTAGCTTCCCATCAACTATCTGTATGAATAAGGACTTAAGGACATGGCAATTAAAGGCGAGGTCTTAAAGGAGCATCAGTGGATGCAGAGACAACGGAAAAAAATCCCATGATTTTCAAAATAATCTTAGAATTGCTTGTTTTGCTGCTCCATGCCACAGTCTAAGTGGAACTGATAAATCTGAGTGCACAGTTTAAAAGTTAAAATCAAACCCAAGCGTTCCAGGTAAAGCAGTATGCTTCCCCAGAACATTTTGTAACCGAGAGAAACCACTAGAGGGCAAGATGTCCATTGCTAAAAGCGTAAGTAGGCAGGGCTACTTCATACGAAGGAGAAAAATCATACAGGGATAAAATACCACAAAATAGCCTTTTATTTTTCTTTCTCCCCTCCCTCGAATTAAATATAAGTATTTAATTAAAATATCAATTAATAATACAGTAATTATCCCTTAACCTCTGTCTATGAAAGGAAATCATTAGGTGACATTTCTCATGAGATCAAACCTATGCTGTTGCTTCTTCTTTCTTGTTTCCACAAATAGCTATTTTCTGCAAGCATTTAGGTGTTTTCAGCACTAAAACGTTTTGTTTAGGATATCTGGAAATAATAGAAACTTGAAATTGCTAAGGCCTGCAAATTTAAGAAAAGTGAGGAAAAAGATAACTACAAAGACACAGTAGTCATGCCTTTATTTATTACTAACTTTTATTTGGCTAGCTGTTACAGTATATATGCATCAAACTTTTCAAAGGATCCAGCTGTACAGCTAATTGCATTTATGAACTTACTGCTTCAGTAAGAGAGGTTTTCACAGATATCAGTGTGTTTATGCACAAAATCCTTCAAGGAGCTAGTGTTCTCAATAACTTCCAAGTGACACATTGAAACTTGAGACTAAAATCAGATAGGGATGGAGCTATTAAAGCTGTTGCAAAATTCAACTTTGAGGCATCTTTATCACCAGCTGAATTACAGCCACAAGCTGGGAGGCCAGGCATCACGCAGAATACATAGGGAAAGTCTGATGCTGAAAGGTAGAACCATGCATCAGCACGTGCTGGCGGCTGCCTGGCTGCGAAGCAGCTTTGCAGTAAAGGACCTGGGGGTCCTGGTGGAGCCTGCAATGTGGCCTATTGTCACAAAGAAGGTGAATGTCATCCTGGGCTGCACTAGGCAGAGCCAGCAGGTCAAGCAAGATGAATCTTCTCTTACGCTCAGAATTGGCGAGGCCAGACCTGAAGCACTGTGCATGCACTTCTCGGCTCCCCAGTATAAGATGAATACAGCCTTACTGGACCAAAACCAGTGCAGGGCCAATAAGATGACTAAGGGACTGCAACATCTCTGCTATGAGGAAAGGCTGTGAGAGTTGTGACTGTTCAGACTGGAGAAGGGGAAACTCAGAGGTATATTGATGTATCTGGAGGGAGGTGCAAAGAAGATACAGTCAGGCTCTTTTCAGTGGTGCCCAGTGACAGAACCAGAGGCAATGGGCACATATTGAAACACAGAAGGCTCTCCCTGAACACTGGGAAACAATTTTTACTGTGAGAGTAACCAAGCACTGGCACAGGTTGCCCAGAGAGGCTGTGGAGTCTTCATCCTTGAAAATATTCAAAAGCTGTCTGGGTATAGTCCTGGGCAATCAAGTCTGGGTGTACCTGCTTGAAAGGGATTGTTGGACAAGATGATCTCCTTACAACCTCAGCCATTCTGTGATTCTGTGAGCAACACTGAGAGGCACAGACACATGCAGTGATTGCTTTCTCAGCTGGCCAGCTATAAATGACCCTGGGTTGCAAAGCTACTTAGCCTTGTTTTTAAGAGATATAGAAGGCAATATAAAGCGCCAATGGTGAGATGGAGACAAGGTATAACAAATGGCTTCATAACTAGATATTTAATAGACCATGACATTGACCTTGCAGATAATGGTAAAGCAAATCAGAATGTATATAACAAAAACTTAAAACATTGTAACAGAAGAGAAAGCAGATCTCAAGGAACTAAGTACTTCCAAATTATAAGCACCAGTTGAACTCCATCCCAGGATTGCAGAAGAACTGAAAAATGAAGTTGCAGGCCAGATAGAATCTACTTTAGGATTGCTTCCATAAGAGGTGAGAACTAATCTGAAGAACAGCAAAATACATTACCTTTATTCAAGGTAAAAGAATGGTACAATAAATACAGACTTTTTCATATGACCCAAAGGCTTTTGAGCACATTTTCCCACCTACCTGTAGACTCAATTTCGTTTGTTAGAAGAAGCAAAAAATAAACATGAGCTTTTCAAAAATTAAATTATTTCCCACAGTAGGGCAACGAGGTAAGAGCTCATCCATATGGGCTGTAACACTGACACAATGAAATCTAGTGGTTTAGCTAAAGAAGATAAAGATTAATAGAAGTCTAACCTGAGCAAGGAATTAGCTTAACAGCAGACAACACCTAAACAGGAAACTCCTGGGCTGGGTGATTGACTGAGGAGGCAAAATTTGGCTTTGGGCCCGATTTCTTTGCAGATTTCCATTGCTAGGACAGAAGCTGTCATCAGAAAGATAGGAGACACTGTTAGCAAAACACAGGGGTGAATGACCTGAAGGACCATGTTAGTAGCTATTCAGCAATACCAAATGCATGGCTGCGCACTAATAACTAAAAATATTTAAATATAAACTTATTTTAATTTCAAATTTATCCTATAACATGCAAGTAGAAGGACCTGGTTATATTTGCTGATCATAGGTTAACTAATATGATAACAATGTGATACAACTATCTAAAAGGCAAATGCAATACTGGCACATCATCATTAAGATTATGGTCAGTATTGAGCTTAAGACATATTAAATGAAAAAGAACAGAATTAGGGAAAAGCTATTAATATGATATCCTCCTATCATAGAAGAGAGGACTAAAACAGCTCTGCTGATTCAATTTACCCACAGGAAGGCTGAGGTACAATTTAAATCTCCTTTCTAAAATACTTCAGGCAGATAAACACTAAGGAAGAAGACTGATTCCAATAAGGAACACTGTTGGCACAATTACAATATGAATAAACTGGTAAAGGGAAATCAGCAGAAGTCCTCAAGCAGCTTTCCAATGGAAGCTGCAGTAGAAACAGAGGGCAACGGAAGTGCAAAAACACCCTAAAATTGAGATGGATTTCGATATGCATTTGAAAATAAGAGTCCATCTCTCTGCTATTGCAGTAACCATCCACAGAGATCCACAAAGTCCCCTCTAGTCTTGGTCTTCTTTTTAGGGCACTGTCTGAGATCTCAAAACAGAAGAATAAAGGAATTGTACCCATCGAGGTCAACTACCACCTAGGCATATATCCATGTTTTGAACAGTTTGACAGAGTGGGTGAGCATTTGAAGAGTTAGGCAATGCCTGCACCAGTACAGTGAGGAAACTGAGACATTTTATTAAGTTAGGAAATAACTGAGAGTTCTGAGGATCTCAAGTGATGCATAAATTTCACTCATTGGCCCATCAGGGCTCTAGTCCACAGTGAACTATGCATATGCACAATAAACTATGTGGCACTATACAGCTCCATCACAATAAATCATATAAAGTGCCTTTCTGTTCTGTTAACCAAGCTAGCTAGGGCTCCCTATATTGAACTCTGCACTGTACACACACCAAAAATATCTTGACTGTAATAAGAAAGAAATCTGCAGCAATATACAGGTATCGTAATTTTTGAATATTATTATGAAGTAGTACACATGGAAAGTGATAAGTCTCCTTTCATAGAATTAACTTTCTAGGAAAGTAGTTCCTTCATAAAGTAGACCAACACTACCCCCAAAACAGCCAACCAACCAACCCAAAACCCAAACAAGAAAACACCCCAAACAGGTTGAGGAGGTTGTAGGATTAGAAAGCTTTGAGCTAGTAGTGGGAAAAGAAAAGAAGGAAAAGTCAGTCAGGCACACCTACATTTGCACTAAGCAAATGACTATCCCTATCCTGTTGCTATACTTTGCTCGTCATTTTAATACCTGGGGCTAGGGGACAGAAGAACTACACCTTCGAGTAAGGGTATAAAAAAAGTGACTGTAAATGAAAACAAATCTCTAAACACAATCTAGATAGTCCGTGCTAATTAAAAAACTGAGTAACTTCTACCTAGGAATATAGGACAGGAATTGAGAGTGAAGAGGAATCAAAAAAAGCAGTGATTGCATGTGTGACAGATGTAGACAAGCCTAAGCTAGGGGATAAGAAAACCAAAAATGTAAAAGATTAAAGAAATCATTGTCAGTAAAACTCGTATATTGACATTGCCAGCTCAGTAGAACTGTACAAGAAATGAAAGGAGGTGAATTGGAGAACAAATACCAAGGGGTAACAGTTCTTCATTACCAGGACATATCAGCACATATTAAAAGATAATAGGAGGGTGAAGCGACAGAGCAGCTGCAAAAAGGAAAAGATTGAATTCAACGGATGAAATTAATCTATATTGAATTCATTGAACTTATTCAATGAATTCAATATAGATTAACCAAAGCAACAGCAAAATATCTTTTGAGTGTTTTTTTGAAAGCCAAACCACGTGACTTCATGCATCAGCCTAATAGATAAAATTTAATACAGAAGAACTTAAATTGATCTGGTTAGTTATATGTTACAAATAAGGTCTCTCCCAGTCTATCTGCATTTTGGAGCTGTGTTTATTCTATTTTATTGGTAGTGCAAAGAGAGACATTTCATCATGAATACTTAGTAAATGGTGTTTAATGAGTTGTCACTTTGCATTGGACATGAACCCGAATACTGGTACAGTGAAAAGAAAAATCAAAGTGCTTCATAAGGCCTGTGCCTGGTAAGAGAGGGGGAGCAAGAAGAAAACTTTGTCCTATAAAACAGCTAGTAAAAAGTTTAATATGAAATACCAAATTTTTGGTTTGGGAATATCTGTATCTAAAAAAGAGATTAGGCTTTCTCTCTTGTGTGCTGGAAAAGGCTGGCTTTCACTTTCAGACCCTAGAAATGAAAATTAAGCCTGATGACTGTTTTCCACTGCTTTCTTCTCCTTAGCCTAAACTTGGTGTACATGCAAAGGTTTTAATTTCTGGGAGGCAGGTGAACACTCTTCTCCACTCCAACATACATCCTTCTTTTGAGAAGATGACAATGTTGAATTATGTCAAACTGACACCCATATATAGCAAAACAAAGTGAAGATGGAAAATTATACAATTACAAACAGTCATGTTAGAGGGCTTAGCAGATAGTATCTCATGAAGATAGCATCTCATGAGTAGAGATGTTATAACAAATCTCCCAGTCTAAGTAAAATGTTTCATCAAGTTACCATGAAAGTAGGCTAAGGTAAAATTTATAGGCATTATTTTTAAAATGAGAATTTTCTTTTACTTCAAATAATTTTTCCAGGTACTCAGAAAAAGAGATTTTAGGAACAAATTCTGCAATTTTTTCTGGTGGTTTTTTTTATTTGTTTTGTTTTTTCCTAGGAATGCCCTCATTATGTCATTGCTCTTTTTCACTAGGGGGACATTTTGCACAATAAGCTATCTCCGGGCTCACTGAAATCAAATTTGTAATAATCCTTGACATGGGTCTTATTGTTTCTAAAACCCTTGAAACAGAAAAGTCAAACTGTTAATGATCTTTACAAGATCTGGATGGCAGATTAGAAGCCATTCCTTCAAAATCAATCATCCCAGTAAATTCAATTTTTGTAATGCCCTGGTAAAAATATTAAATTTCATCTCTGGCATAATTTCAGCAAAGTACTATGACTCCCAGAAGGCTGTGTCGCCATTCAGCGAGACCTGGACAGGCTGGAGAGTTGGGCGGGGAGAAACTTGATGAAATTCAACAAGGGCAAGTGTAGAGTCTTGCATCTGGGGAAGAACAACCCCATGGACCAGAACAGGTTGGGGGGTTGACCTGATGGAAAGCAGTGAAGGGGAAAGGGACCTGGTGTCCTGGTGGATGGGAGGATGACCATGAGCCAGCAATGTGCCCTTGTGGCCATGAGGGCCAATGGCATCCTAGGGTGCATTAGAAAGGGTGTGGTTAGTAGGTCCAGAGAGGTTCTCCTCCCCCTCTACTCTGCCTTGATGAGGCCGCATCTGGAATATTGTGTCCAGTTCTGGGCCCTTCAGTTCAAGAAGGACAGGGAATTGCTTGAAAGGTCCAGCACAGAGCCACGAAGGTGATTAAGGGAGTGGAACATCTCCTTTATGAGGAGAGGCTGAGGGAGCTGGGTCTCTTTAGTTTGGAGGAGAGGAGACTGAGGGGTGACCTCATCAATGTTTACAAATATGTAAAGGGTGAGTGTCAGGATGATGGAGCTAGGTTCAGTGATG
>NDXB01003368.1:116443-130619 GCA_002631895.1 Agapornis roseicollis | reverse complement strand
AGGACAAGGGGCAATGGGTGTAAACTGGAGCATAGGAGGTTCCATGTGAACATCAGGAGAAACTTCTTTCCTGTGAGAGTGACAGAGCACTGGAACAGGTTGCCCAGGGGGGTTGTGGAGTCTCCTACATTGGAGATATTCAAGGCCCTCCTGGACAAGTTCCTGTGTGATGTACTCTAGGTTACCCTGCTCTCGCAGGGGGGTTGGACTAGATATGTTTCAAGGTCCCTTCCAACCCTTAGGATTCTGTGATTCTGTGTGATTCTGTGATAAAGCAAAAAAACACTCGGAAATCCTTTTAACTTCTATCCTTTCCCACTTCTTAATTTCTGTTATTAGTTTCAACTGCTTCAGTTGCTTCCTTTTGCCTACACCTTGTCTGTTTTCCTCACTCACCCACCTCCATTACTAGTAAGTCATGCCCTTATGGAATTATTTTCCACCTCTGTCATTGATCTTATTTGCTTTATCTGAGTTTCCAAAGCTTCACTGTTTGCCAAGGTTCCATTAGATACTGGAATCATCTAGCTCAGTATAATAAGCCAGTCCAGGCAGGCTGCCTTTGCATTATAGCATTATAAAACTCTGCAAGAAGTGTGTGTGTGGGGGGGGAATTATTTATTGTGGCATTACTTCTCAGAAGTTATAGCAGAATTTTATTTTTTTTTTTTAAGAAAATTTAGTGGCTGTTGAATCAGTTTAAATTATTTTTATTGCATTTGGACAACCATATAAGGTTAAAACATGTATATTACTTTAAATCAAGGTGTTTTAAAAAAGGTGAAGTGACAGATTTAACTGCTAGGGTTGTTATTATTATTTATGCAAATAATTGGATTGTTTGTCCTTTCCTCTGGGTGGGTCCCAAAAATCTGTGCTTGTGCAGTGCCACTATGCTCATAAAATCAGTGCTTTGTTACAAGAAGCACCAGAAGAGCTAAAGGTAGCTGGGAGGCACGCTTTAAAGCCTGAGGAGCTTTAAAACTTAATTTCATAGTTTCAGTTGAAATTTCTATAGGAGGGCTGGGAGTAACTGAGCCTCCTTGCTCTTGAATCCGAATGGTGCAGTAAGAATGAATGTGAGCTAAGCAGCAGAAATGGACCACTGGACCATAAAATAAAAGCTAGAAAGAAGGGTCTGATTCTGTCAAGACAATCTCTAAGGTCAGAGGAATTACTCATAAAGGATAGTGGTATTTCATTCAATAAATAAAAGCTTTCATGAAATCATCAGCCAGAATATATGCTTCTTTCTTAATCTGATGATCTGGCTTTGCATAAGAAATCTTGTAAAGTTTAAAGAAAAAAACATTTTCTAAACTTGGTTTTCTTTTTAGTCTTCTCTCCATCTCACTCTTTTTGAATTCTAGCTGAAGGTGTACTTAAATATTATGGACTGGTGGTGAATTACCTAATGCATCTGTTTCAGGTGCTTCTAGATTCCACTGTGATCCATCTCTGCCTGTAAAGCAGAAACAAGAGCCACTAGTCTTTCACTTACAAGAAACATTAATGAATTAACACTGTGGTGCACTATTAGAGAAGTACAGGGATAAAGGGACTGATGAATTCTGCAGGGACAGTAGATAGGAAATAAAAACTGTGTTATACATAACCACAGGTTCATACAAGCATCACCAGTTTCAGTCTCCAAATCTAGATGTCTTCCTTTCTATCAGAACTGGTCTGTAACCTTTCAGACTCACACCAGACAGACTGAGATGGGGAAGGAGATTTCCTGTCCTTCTGCAGCCATCTTCAGCTTATTTTTTTTTTTTTAATTATTGTCACTATAAAGACAGAGCTGTGCTCTGAGTAGGGGTTGAACCAAATGACCATCAGAGGTCCCTCTGAACCTGAGTTAATCCATGATTCTGTAATAGCCTTTATTTCTGCATGTCTGTGTGTGAAAACACCAAAAAACTTGCTGACACCAGCTTCATGCCTGGAGATGAAGTGTCTAAACATAAACTGTAGTTCCCTGAGGACACATAAATTTGAAATCCCTTTGATGTTGCAACACACTCCCAGGGCCTTTCACAACAATAAAAATGGGTGGCGAGTCCAGAAAGAGAGGTTGCTGAAGTTGCTTTCAAAGTAAACTTCAATTATATATGAGCCCTTAGTCTGAGGGCATTTAATTTGACAATAAACAAGTAGCAATTTTTTTGACATCTAAATGCCAAACATCATATTTCCAGAAGTTTGAGGCACTTATATGCATTGTTTTCATTCCCCCCACTTCCAGCTGGCAGGATTCTAGTGCAAAATTAGCTGTGACTGGCACATAACATATGCCTGCAGGTGAGGACATTGGAGGAGGCATACATATTTTCCCTTGGCTGAAGCTTTTACTGGTTGGTAACTTCAGTTACCTTCCAAGCTGGACTCTTCTAGAATATATTGGTTTATACTGGAATTCAGACACCCAAGTTTTAAATATAGTAGTGTAACTTCTTTTAATTATCCTCCTGCCTTTTTCATCTAACTGCATCAGATGCTTTGTATTTCTTCAGCATTAATCTCTGTAATGAAATTCATACTTCAGAGAATTATATCTATTTTACAATAGCTTTCATTGTTTGTATCATTATAAACTAAATCAACTGTTTCATCTTACATATAGAGCAGAAAGTTTATGGTCTTATTAAAACTCCAGTACCAGCCTGTTAAATCGATTGTTGCACATAACAAAAGGCATATCTTAAATGGGGAAAAGTTTCAATGTTTGGGTTTTTCTCCTCCTAATTTTCAGCCCAAGACTCTCCATTCTCAAATCTACCAAAATAGAAATGGTAAAGACTGAAGGGTATGAAGATAAGTAATAATTGAACCAACTCTGAATGCTACCAGAATTCCTCACTTGCTGCATTCCCATGTGATACTAAGTAGATTCAAGTATATTGCAGTCTCTGCATATAGACTCATACAACTATCAGCTATAAGATATCAGACCTCCTGTAAAAAAACCTCCTGATAATTCACTTCATACTCTATTTCCCTTACTTTCCACTTATTTCTTCTTAATCAATCCCCTCAAAAAGACACCTGCCCTATAGCAAGAGTATGGTCCCCACAGCTGGAATTGTCACAGGTACTTCCTCTTTTCTAAGCTAAGAGGACAATGAATTTCTCAGTCAGAAGAAAGGAAGCTGAATTATTGATTCTGCTTCTTCGTGCTGGCTGTGTTCCTCACTGATTCTGCCCTTCTATCATACTGAGAAAGACACATTGAGCAGTGGCACTCCTTACTGCCTGAAACGGTCCATGAAACCAAAATACACATACACACAAAGAAGAATTAAAAAAAATAGAGGCCTGGAGATTATGAAATTTGTCATAGACTTTTGATATCAAGGAAGTGTAAAAGGTGCTCCTTCCACTTGAAAAATGAACATTGGATACTGAAGATGACCAGAGGGCTGGAGCACTTCTTCTATGGAGACAGTCTAAGAGAGTTGGGCTTGATCAGCCTGGGAAAGCGAAGGCTCAGGGGAGACCTTAGAGAAGCTTCCAGTGCCTAAAAGAGGCTTACAAGAAATCCAGATAGGGACTTTTGCAAGGGCATGTAGTGACAAGATAAGGGATAATGGTTTTAAACTGAAAGAGGGGAGACTTAGATCAGATATTAGGAAAAAATTCTTCACCGTGAGAGTGGTGAGACACTGGCACATGTTGCCCACAGAAGCTGCAGCTGCCCCATCCGTGGCAGTGTTAAACATCAGGTTGAACAGGGCTTTGAGCAACCTGTTCTAGCATGAGGTGTCCCTGCCCATGGCAGGGCAGTTGAAACTGGATGTTCTTTAAGGTCCCTTCCAACCCAAACCATTCTATGATTCTATGATAAACTGTGACAATCCAAGACAGATTGTCTCTTTACAACCATAATTTGAACCAGTGCAGCCTATGAGCAAGATTGCTAACATGTGGCATGCTCCCTGGCCTGATTGCCTAACTAGATTTGGTCTGTCCATTCCACCATAGAGAGAAAGCTACAACTTTGTCCCCTGTGATCAAACCATTGCAGTTTCAGTCTTGCAGCATATAATGCTAAGAACTATGTAGGAAGGACTCTGCTGGGTTATCTGTTCTGGGACACACTATGGCTGAGGTAGCTAAGGCAAAAAAAAAGTATTGTTACACCTATGTCCCAAACTTTCTTGAAATTTCTGGGCCTACATTTTAAATTGAGTTGGTTCTGAATGTGTTCTGTAAAGGAGAAACAGGTAAGGTTCACTGGTGTATGCACACAAAATGTTATACAAGACAAAGATGGGATATTAGTGTCATATTTTTAGATCATCAGAGATACAGGGAAAATTGTAGTACCTTCTATTGAACTATATGTGGCAGATAAAGAGAGATAGCTAAACCAAAGATACCAAAAAAACCCTATTATCATAAATAATTTTTACTTGATGTATAAATCAATCCTCTTTATTTAAATCAAGAAATTTTATTTTTGCACAACAGAAGACACTGGAAAAAGTAACTGAAAAGGTTTGTTGTGGTTCACCCCATACATCTTGTTTGGGAAAAGTCACCAAGTTTAATGAATTCCATCATTCAAACTCCAACATTGTATTTAAATTTTCCCTACCAAAGATCAAAATGACCATGGGATGCCAGGCACTTAGCACTGCCCATTGCAAAGATTTGAGCTCTTTAGACAGAGTATTACAAGCTCTTATCAGCAGCACCATATGATATACGACAGAATGCACATAAACCTGTCAACGCATATAATTTTCTATTTTCAATTAAGTAATACCATACAGAAAAAAAACACAAATAATTTTATCCCCCACCATCATGATCCTTTTTAAGGGCATACAAATAAAATTAATCTGCCAGAGAAAATGTATCTGAAGTATGGAGGACTTGATTTGCCTGTGAACTATTTCAAGTCAGTTTTCTATATGCAATTGTAGTGTCAGACTTGTGGAAATACTTCTATCCAAACATGCGTAAGTAGTTTCAGTAATAGGATATATGGCAAATTTGCAGTGATTTTTTCTTTTTTTTTTTTTTTTTTTTTTTTTATGTGTTTATGGGAGTAAAATCTGCCTTGGTTTTCAGTAATAAGTTTATCATCATTCCAACAAGGAATATTCCAACAAAAAGAATTCTTTTTTTTTTTTTTTTTTTTTTTTTTTTTTTTTTAATGTGTTTATGGGAGTAAAATCTGCCTGGGTTTTCAGTAATAAGTTTATCATCATTCCAACAAGGAATATTCCAACAAAAAGAAATCCTTTTTTTTTTTGCAGCATATGACAGAAAAATAGATTTCCCAAATAGCATATGGAAAAAAAACTGGTGCTTGCACACATTGTTAAGAAAATATGAAGTTTTCAGCTGGGTAGGTGTATGTACTATGAGTGGTAAACTCCACTGATACACATGATCAGAATTTTTCATGTGACAAAGTTCTTCTTGTAGCTTGATGGTCTGAGAATATTAGGAAAAATTAATATCTTCTGTTATGTGTAAAAAGATAATCACAAAATCAGTGGTGCAGAGTAACACTGGAGTCCCCAAGCCTATATGCAGCTCCCTGTCTTCAATCAAGGAAATGTAGGCACAGGAGATGGGCAAAATCTGCTGTAGGGGTAACATGAAACCGTCAAAACAAAGAACAAGTATCACACATACATAAAGCATACTATATATTGTAAATTGAGATGTAATATAGAGTTGCAGACCAGTGAAGAAAAATCCAAATGGAAGCCATGTTAGAAAACATTAAAATAGCTCAAGTAGACACTGAAGGACACCAGGGAAAACAAAACAAAACCAAAGCAAGAAAGTAAACAAAACTCCTTCTAGCAAAGAGAAGGAAGAAATTTTATCACCAGCTTCACACTCCTCCCTTTCAGGAGTTGTTAACCACTCACTGCAACCTGACTCCCACTCCTTTAGGTCCAGAGATACAGTAAGTTGACCATAACAGCAGGAAAAAACTGGTATGTTAGGATGTTTTGGTATACCAATTTTAACTGTTTTACTATTGAGATACATTTGCTATTAATTTGGACAGTAACTCTTAGTATAATTTTAACTGGACTAATAATAATAACTTCTTCTTGCTTTAGTAAAGTCTGTAAGGATTTTAAGGCAACTAAAAATAAATTCTTTGTTTCACATATAAGTTCTGTTCCTCATTTTTTGTCCATAACAAGATTTTGAATACAACAACTAAGGCAGGTATGTTAAACACATGAACATTATTCTAAATGATATATAGTGCTGCTTCGTGGAAAACAATATACAACTCAAAAAAAAAAAGAAAAAACCAACAAAAAAACCAACCCTGAAAAGATATAAATGTCCACGTATAGTGGTTTTCCAGTCACAGACTAGTTAGTAGTCATACAACAAAATTTTGCAGCTTCACTTGCTAAATTAGCTTGGATAGTAATAGTGGCAAGTTGCTATGTTATTAAATGCATACATTTATTTTTTTCATACAAGTTATGTGTGCACTTTGCCTGTGGGAACATTTACACATTCAAGAGGAAATACCTTGACCTGGTAGGTAGACATTCCAGCAGCAAGTAAAACCAGGCATGAAATCAATTAGGCTTTAGTGAAGCAATTAAAAAAAAAAAAAGGAATATATTAACTGAATGATATTGCATAAAGGCAGCATGACAAAACCTCTTTGAAATGACAAGACACCTTTCAAAGAGCTATTGTGTGTAACAATCAAACCTTCAACTATTCTGCAAAAAATTTTTGCATGTGTGGTTCTTGCCAGAAGTTTATTTGATCTGTATTTCACCTCCTAAGCCGTGCCATAAAATCCAGTTAGAGAACCCAAAGGCAAATTAATGTATTCTAACTTTCTGCTGCTATTGTCCCCAGGTTCACTTTTGGCACTCCCTGTACTGACACTCCTGCCTTTAATGACTTTAAGCTTACTTTTTTTCTTAAGGATTTGATTTATCTTTTCTAAGCTAGTAATAATAAAGATGTGAGCTGCAGTAGCTGTTTACAGGGGACAAACCTACAAGCTCCAGACAAGAATTTACAAGCAGATGTTGCTTGTTGTCCCAGGAATTTAAGAAATTAAACATAAAACTATTTGTACTACAGTCCAGGTTAAAATAGCAACAAATGGTCTCACCTGCAGCATGTTATCACTGGTGTAAGTGGTTTAATGGCAATTTGCCCACACCATCTCAATACCAGATTTACTACAATAAGTTACTTTCAAGGTCATCTTCTCTTAATTGTTCATTGATTACTCACCATTCCTTAAAGTGGGAACCTCTGAGTTTAATTGGAATCAATGCTGACAAATGGGTCTACTGTCCCAAAACCTTACGCTGACTTAATTCGAGAGAAATGCACTTGCAGTTTTAATTGCAAGCATAAAATGTTACCTCTTCTGCTTTGCTAATTATGCTTTACAGCGACAATCAGACCTTTATTGTTCTGTCTTCTGTTTGCCACTTCAAAACACTCTGAACTGCATCACTTCAAAATGTCTCGTTTATTTGCTCTTTAATAGAATTCTCATATTGTCCAGAACCCATTTGCACCCTTCTACCTGAGAAGGTCCTTATTGTGCATTTTACATGCACCTTTCAGTTTTAATATCAAAGCACACTAGCAGTTATTTTCAGTGTGCAGCATAAGCAATGGGACTCATGTAAACCAGTAAAAATAGCCTTCTGTCATGCATGTCCATATTACCTTCTACCTTAGGAAAGGTTAATATAAAATGTACTAAAGTTTAAGCTGCAGAATATCCAATTACAAGGTAAGAGCAGATTATTAGACTAGATACATCCATGCATATCACAAAGCCAAGCACAGGTGTGCTCTGAAGCAATTATATTCTAACTATATACCCTGCAACATTTTTTCACACTTAACATATGATGTGATCTATTACAGAAGAATATTATAAGTTATTAGAATTTAGTGCTGTGTTACTATAATGATATAAGAAGTGATTCTGTAGTGGATCTATACATGATTTTAGGGTTAATTTACACTCATCTAGGAAAAGTAGACTATAAGTCTCGGAAGTGTCAACTGGATGAAGGAAAATAATGCCAGTTACAATCAGCAGGAACCCATATGATCTAAAAACTTGAAAATCTAGCTTTTTAAATTATAATAAATGATACATTTCTGAGTTTAATCAGTATCTGAGATGTCGCCTTAGAAAATAATAAAATAATGCCAAATGAAATAAACTTAGTTGATACGAAACAGAGAGCTAACATACAGAAATGCTTTAGCTTAATAAACACAATGACTTTGAAAGACCCTTCTCAGCTTAATAGCTCACTTATATGGATTATGTCAAGGTTTTCTTTTTATCCATTTAATTCAGATAGACAATATAACATTTTGGTTGTTACACTTAACTGCTTTGAATTATTCAGGAAAGGGAGTACAAGGGCAGGCAGATTGGGCCTATTTATTATTGCTATAAGTAACCAAGTACAATATCTTTCCCGCAACCGTCCTTTTTTTCTTCACCTACAGTTATCATTTTGTTGCTTTTTAATTGATCATAGTCTGATTTCAAATTTTAGTCTTCTTTTCTATATGGTTCTATAAACCATATAACTAGAGAAAGAAGACTGATACAAGTGACAAAGAAATGCAGCACATATTAAAAGGTCTTGGAATTTCCAATCTCGTTCTGGACACCTGCGTTAATCAAAATAAGGGTTGGATCTCTACAGTGTAGTTTCTATCTCACAGCTAAGAAAGCTACAGGTTAGTAATATTATTACATAGGGAAAATATATCAGAAAAATACAACAGTTACTTCTAAAATGTCATTATCAGTTGTTTTTACAATACAAAATGTTTACATTGGTAAGAAATTCTAGGTTTGATTTAGGATGCCTAGTTTAGGCCTAGTATAAATGTAGACACTTATCTTCGCTACTGACTATTAAGCATTGGGAGAAACTTCCAAATTAATAACACATGCACTTAAACCCCTGAAGTAATTTTTGAGGAGACTTTATTGAATGTGTCTACATCCTGGTACCTACAAGTGGCATTCAAACAAAAAGCAAAAGCTTGCTCATTGCTTTCTCTGATAATTAAGTCAAAAGATACACATAATATCTTAGTTCCCAAGTCGAGCCCAGCTTAGCACCAAACTAGGCAGAAGAGATTTGGCAGAAATAAGAAATTTTACTTCTACATTTAGATTATACATTTCATTAAATAAAGCATATTCCCATTTCCCCTTGTGAAAATGCAATTGTCTCTTCAGTGCTCCTTCTTCTGGGACATGTGGGATACTTAGGATCTGCAAAACTAATAAGAATGCTAGGGGATATAAAACCAGAATAAAATGTTCCCTCTGTTTCCCTTCAGGCATGTAATATGAAGAATACGCTGGTTCTTATCACATATCATCTTATTATGTTCCTAAGTTGTGCCTTATTCTGTTTTGACAAGCTATTCAACTGAGTGACTGTCTTTTTTATATACAGGGAACTTCAGAACTCCTAAATTCTTTTATGGCATACTGAACTGTCAAAAAAAAAGCTACTAGGATATCAGTTTCACGATGTAGGCAGTTAAAATTGTCAGCTAATATTTGTTAATTAAAACTTGTGATATAAATTAATTCTTTATTGTGTTTTTAGACACAGATGATTACCCTAATTAATGATGTCATTTCTAATGAAGGAGTTTTCTCATTCTGAATAATTCTCAGATTAAAATTACATTTAAATATTGCATCTTGCATGTTGGCATTTTGGAATCTACTGTATACATCAAGAGATTTTAACACACATTGCCAATTGAGTATGGGGCTAAGAATCTGGAAACTTGACTTCTAATCACCTTATACTAGAAAAGGCTATACAGGGTAACAGAGATTTATAGGAGTTATATTTAAAGCTTATGGAACTCAATAGAAAGTCACATACTTGCAGCAGTCTTTGAATTTTAAACTCTGTAGGCTGTCTTCATTATCTTGAAAGACACATAGAAGCTTAAAAAAGTCACAGAGGTCACAAAGAAAGATGGGGATTGTGATGGCCAGTCTTGTAGCAGTTGGGTTTTTTTCCCCCAAGAGTTCCTGCCACTGTGGCAACAACACACAACACCAAGTTTTTAATTTGATCTTTGCTCAAATTCAGATAGCCTAAATTCCACACAAGTAAACCAAAGGAACATTCAGCAAAATCTACTGATATTTATATGCAAACATATCCAATGCTTAAGCGTTCACTTTGTCATCCAGTTAAGAAAAGAATATGCATTATAAATAAACATCAATACTGAATCATACTTTCTTTCTGGAGCAATGTCTTGCTGACAAAATCATTAATGGAACTGGAAACAAAAATTTAGAGACTTTTTCAGGAGCAAGAAAGAAGCTATATGGTCATGCCTTGTGAGAACTTGAAAGAAAATGTATCTTGTCCCGGAAAATGTTCTATGCATTTGGCCAGGCATATACTAGATCCTGCTAGTGCTTAGGCATCATCAACAATAGCCCTGGAAATGGGCTGATTGTACTCTGTGACAGTCTGGAATTTGAGAAAATCAGTCAGGTTTGACACCACCTCCGCCCCTGCTGAAAAGGAACTGAATCTGTAAAAAATTACCTTATAAACCTGTCATTCCTATGTTTCACAGTTTATATAATTAACAGCATTCATGCAAGGAATTATTATAAAAAATCGATGAGGATATAGTTTTGTACCTATTTTGTACTCTAGGCATGAACAAAACATGTAAATTAAGCTTGAGCTTCAAGTCAGAATTCTAGAGCTGTCCATAAACAAGGAAGACACCAGCCCCACAAGCCCTAAGCAAATGTTCTTTATCACCTCCATGAATTCTGTCATATTCATAATTGTTTCTGTGGTCTTGGTTTGTATTGCTGGCAAAGGTTAGCACAATTGTCCTCAATTGACACTGCATCTTTTTGAAATGCATCTTCTCAAGCTTTCCTTGGGTCCTTTTGCAGAACCTTCTACTTTAATAACACAGGCTTAAATTACTTTTCCACTTTGCCTTAATGGAGGGGTGAAGCTAATATATTTGCTAACCCCAGTGTCTGTAACAGCCACAGGAGATAGACACACTCATTTGAAGCCAGTGATACTATCAAATACCATATTCAAAACATTTATTAGAATTCATTATATGCTATTACATTGAAAACCTGAAACTTCCTTAACGTTAATTATTTAAATACTCCATTCCCTGGTATTCTGAAGAACGCTGCTTTCTGACATTGTCAACTGAAAACTGATTTAGTTACCCACACTCCTGTTCTGAGATTTAAATACTGAAATTAACTTCACAAAAAATATTAGACAGAGTTCAAAAAGATCATTTGGGACACATATAGAAAAGGTGGTATTTTGAAGAATAATAGTGGTATTACTGAAACTTGATCATGAGTTTTGTAGAGAGACCAGGCATGATAGCTCTCACATAATATATATCTTAATAAGGCAGGTGAACATGACAAGGAGGCTTTCATGTAGTTAGGCAACCCAGAGTCTAGCCTACATAAGTGTTTTTGTGCATAACATTCCTTTTTAACAGTCAGCAAAGAAACCTGAAATTTTCTGTCTAACCAAATGTTTAGACTGCATAATAATCCCAGGATGGTAGGTTTTCTCTTATGTTTTTTTTAATAATTTACTCACCAAACATTGATAATGACAAAACATGTACTTTCTCCTCTTGAATGCATCCATTTTAACCTATCCATATATATGCTTGCTTGTTGGTAATGACAGCTGAGCAATTCTGAGGATGCTTTCTATGTTTGCTGCTTGAAAGGCAATGGCTTTTAGAGGTCTAGTACCTCTACCCTTAGACTTTTGAAAAAAAGTTATCAAGCTAAGAGATGCAAAACAGCCAATACAGAGAGAGAAAAACATATAGCTGGAAGAATTAAAAGGGAAACTGAGTGTAGCACGAAGAAGTTTAATAATTTCAAAAGGTGGGGTTTACTTGAAGGATTGATTGAACTGTGAAAGAATAGGAAAGTTAAATACAGAATACTAGGTATCAGATATTCTTTCAAATAAGAAGAGTTTTTTAAAGATAAGTTATCTAGATTGGTGAAAATGAACAAAACTAGATCCCTACAGGTTTTTTTCATGCAAATTAATGTTGTTCCCTATTTCTGAAAAGGGAAATATGTATGGAAACTTGAACTCTAAAGTTATTGAACGTGAAGATAATGAAACATGATGGAGAAAGAGAAGGAACAGGAAGCTTAAATTTATTCAACTGGAGGGTGTGAGAAGAAACAAAAGAAACAAAAACAATAACCTAATCATCTCGTGTGATATGGTGGCTATTATCCAGTGATTTTAGTGACTCTAATGGAATTTGGTTAAATCAGAAATCCTGAGGCTGAGTGGTCAGGCTTGACATTCCCTGCTGAAAATGCTGAAAATGAATGAATCCGCAAAACTGTTTTACGAGGCTGTCATTCCTGTGTTTCACTGTTTACATCATTGATTACATTTAGGAAAAAATGGATCTAAAATACTCTTTCTGCTAATTGCATAAACATGACAACATTGTGAACTCAAGCTTCTGTGTAGTTCAGGACCTAACCAAATCTGAGGCAAATTATAAACCTGGACTAGTAATTTAGATGTGAAGCCCCCCAGAAAGCATTCTGTCTGTGGTTTTAGATTTGCCCTCCTTCAACTGCAAAGTACTTTGCCTCCTACACCCATGGACATCACAAAGGCTTCCAGATGCTGAACATATCTCTGAGATATCTTGAGGGACCTGAAAGATTTTGCTCCCCCCCAGTGCCTCTCCTCTCCCCCGCAACACTGCAAATAATGTGAGGAAGTGGTTCACAACACAGAAAAGCTCAAAGAAAAATTTAGCACAGCCCAGTTCTCTTATTTATAGAAATTTGTGCTATACACAGTGAAATGGATAAAATATAAGAAATCTGAATCTTTCCAGTCTTGAACTTGATTTTCACTACTACCTTGTGGTGCATGCTGTACCTGTACTCTTTTAGGATAAGACAGGTTATAACAAAACTTTCTTTCCCTGTAAAATTCAGATTATTTTTAGAAGTATAATATGATCTAGCATAAGTAGCTATTTTTTTAGAAATTCACTTGAATTAACCACATTTTCATGAAAAACTAAAATTAGAAGAATGAGAAATGAAATTTAAGTGCAGCAGTTTAAACTTCTCTGTATTAGAAAGCCATTTTAGCACACAATATAATCGCTAATAGAAATTTGTGAATAAATCAGTTTTCATAGTTCAGGAGCTAAAATGAAAGTTATCCAATGGAAATGTAATTTTCAGTTTTTGTTTTGGAAACTCTCTATTCAATTATTTGTAATCAAAATAGTGATTAAACCACTTTCAAAACTAATTATTCTTAAATTATCCATTGGCGGTTCCAACTGTGTTAATTGAAGTAAACAGTAAGCAGCTGTTCTTCCACTGTCAATACCTACTTCTTGTAACTAAAGCCTTTTTACTTTTTATCCTGATGGAAATTAAAATATGCTTTCGCTAATTCTGTCCAATTATTTTTATTCTCTAATATCTGGAATTCCATTACATTCCAAATAGCTTTGGAGACAAATGAAGGTGTACAAAAGATGAGAGTATGCATAACTTAAAAGTTCATAAAATCTGAAATTATATAGACAGAATCTGAGTGTTTATTAAGGAGAAACCATAAAAGATATTTAAAATGTCATTGTCTCCATTAAGTTAAAGAGAAAAAATAAGACAGCCTTCTAAAATAAACCTTATCAGCTGTCTAGCTTTATAAAACAAGTTTCATTCTTATTTCCTCAGGGAATTCACTGTGGTAATAGAATGAAGAGAAAAAAAAGAAAATTTTTTTGACCCTTAGGGGCTTTGAGAAGCTCCCATAGGGAAGGGTATGATATATTTTTTATAAATTTCATGAATATTAATGAGGGGACTTAAAGCACTGAAGTAATATTTGGCTGCGATAAAAATAAGTGGTCCTAAATCCTACCCTATCCTAAAGAGTAGATGAGAACTGGTTTTCTTGTCTTAAAAATCATCTCCTGAGATTTAATTTATTTTTTCAGTTACACTGTTCAAAGAACTTCAAAGAAGATGCACGTCTTCTTAATTTTATTTCAGAATTTAAACTTGTTGTTTAAGGCCATTTTGGCTTTTTTTTTTTTTTTT
>NDXB01003368.1:101370-116351 GCA_002631895.1 Agapornis roseicollis | reverse complement strand
TTTTTCTTTTTTTTTTTTTTTTTTTTTTTTTTTTTTTTTTTTTTTTTTTTTTTTTTTTCTTAGCATTGGAAACACTGTGCTGTTTAGAGATTTTGCTGATTATTTTTCAGCAGTGGCCTCAGAAGGGAGATTGCTAAGGCAGGAGAAATACTGACAGAGTAAGTAGAGAGAATCCAAAAGAATTCAACTGGTAGCTTGAATGTGTCTATCACTTCCCCAGTTCTTAGGAAAATATATAATGTCAGATGCCATGCAATGTTCATTTAAAATACTGCAGACAAGATGTCTACTGTAGCAAAAATTATTTTTTTGAAATTCAGAGAATGTGGGAAAAAAAGCTCTGTTGCCTGAAAGTAGCTTTTGCTGGTGACACTAGGATGAAATCTTTATTCATGCAGAATATAGTATTCAAAAAGAAAACCTTCGTATCATAAATTACTTCAGGGAAAAGTATGTTATATAATTAGCACATACACAGCATTAAATTTGGTTTTCCCTCTATCCTATGACCAAGAATTTTATCCCCAGCATGCAAATATTTATACCTTAAGGTACTGCATGTTGGGACAGGAAGGCATTCTCCACTGAATTAGAATGCAAGGACATTTTATGCACCTAAGAAGATCTGAATTATTTCCTTACCCATCCTCCTGCTCTTCTCATCAAGTTTTGTTCCCCAGACCAATGGCTCTTCCCCACTGCCACCCAACCCCAACTGCATCAGTGCTGTCCTCACCTTTAGGTTAAACAATACAGGCTGGGTACCACCCATCCTGCTGAAGCCCCTGTGCTCTTATATTGATAGTCAATCACATCCAAATGATAAGCAAATAGATAGCATATTAGGTTACATATTTAAACTTGCTTTGACCCTTGGTTTGTACCTAACTTGCTTAGTCTCCACACTGTTAAGAAGGTCTGAATAGTCCGTAAGATTTTGTATCTCATGCACATCAGCCCACCATGCCAAACTGAAACATGAACTAAACGGCACTGCAAAGCAAGTTTAGAAAGCTGCCTTGAAGCCGTTAACTACTGTTTCCTAAAACCAGCAGAATGGAGCATCGCTTGTGCCAGCTGGGGTCAGAGTAAGGTCTAAAAGAAGCAACAGCATTTCCTTCCAGCTGATATTTCCACTTCAGCTGCAGAGCTGACTCATTTCTTTTTCACCAAATCTTGTACTTGAATCCTTTTGGGAGAAGAAGTGCTATAATTTCCTACCTCTCCACTGAGGTCAAAATGTAGATGGAGTGGTGCCACTCTCCTGGGAGAAGAACCAGGTTCCAGGGAAAGTGAAGGCTCCCACAGCCTGCCTTCCAAAAGAGACCCAGGCCCTGGGGGCCAGCCTCTTTCCTTCAGTCATAAACCCAAAGGAATAATACTTTGAACACGGGGAATTACAAGTCTGTAGAAAGAAATACATCTGATGCAAGCCATCTCCCAGCTCGTATAATAATAACAGGGCTTTATTACATAATATTTGTGTCATACGCCTAAGAGGCACGTCACAGCTTAAAAGTCTGAATCCTTCCAGGACAATGCCTTTGGAAAGTCTGAATGTGCATCAGCATTAAAAATTTCTGGCTGCATTTTAAGCATGCAAATACATTAATGCAAGTGTGGTTTCCTAAATTCTTACTCTCATGGCTTAAGGCCAGCTGGCAACCCAGAACCATGCAGCCACTTGCTCACTCCCCCGACCAGTCTTCATTCCCCTACTCCCGGAAGGAAGGGCAGGAGAATTGAAAGAATGTAACTCCCATGGGTTGAGATAAGAACAGCCCAGTAACTAAGGTATAACACAAAACCACTACTGATATCACCAATAATAATAATGATAAGGGAAATAACAAGGGAAAGAATACAACCACTCACCACTCGTCGACCAATACCCAGCCCAACCCAAGTAGCGATCTGGCCCTTCCAGGTAACTCCCCCTAGTTTATACACTGGGCATGACGTGCTGTGGTATGGAATATGCTTTGGCTAGTTTGGGTCAGGTGTCCTGTGTCTGCTTCCTCTCAGCTTCCCCTCCTCCCTGGCTGAGATGAGACTCAGAAAGTCCTTGATCAGAGTAAACATTACTGAGCAACAACTAAAAACATCAATGTTATCAGTATTGTTCTCAGGCTGAAAGTCAAAAACACGGCACTGCACCAGCTACTAAGAAGGAGAAAAATGACTTCTGTAGCTGAATCCAGGTCACTGACTTTGGTGGCAGGTAAAGAAGGTGGAGTTGTGATATTGGCTATGAATTCTATCATTGCTCTGTTGAAATTATACAGCATACCTCTTTTGTTGGTTGAGGGGGAAAATAAACCAATGCTCCTTTGCTTTCACTACTATTACACCACACCAAATATAAGGACATTGGAAAGTGCCAACAAATTTCACCCTCAAAAAGGCTCAAGGAGGAACATGAAGAGCACAGTATAAGAAAATCCTAATGCATTTAAGTAATTTCCCATGTGGAAAGAGCAACAATAAAAGGCTGTGATCTAATGAATGGGACACTGATAAAGGAACAGAAAACTTGATTCCCTTTCTAGCTTCACTGCAAATAAGGTCTGCGGTTAAGTTACCTTAATACCTCATGACTCAGATTTCCCATATGGGCTGTAAACACAATAGCACTTTACAAACAGCTTCTATATTTCTGGTTGAAAAATGTTGCATCTGACTTGAATTCCAAAATTTTCAAACTGTTTAAAGCTAGAAATTCTCTTCAGATTAAATGTGTGCAGAATTTGTATGAAATTAATCACTTTCGACATTTACTGGGTTTTGCAAAAACAGAATGTCAGTCTCCAAGAACTGGATTTCCCTGAACCACTAAAAATGCAAATCTACAAAACAAGGATTACCTATGAAGATATGAAGATTTAATTTTAACCCTTTTCATCTTAAACTAATAACTGCAATCTTTCTGTTTTCCCATTATTATTTATACTTGTTTAATCATGATATTACAAGATTGGATCAAATGAAACAAGTTTATTCTTTAACTTCTACCAACAGAGCTCTTGCAAATTTTCATTAAACCTACAAAATCACTGCTAAATTTGAAGCAAGTGTAGTGAAACATCCATTTTTCTATATCCTTGAATAGTTCAATTTTTCCCCTCTTGAAAACATCAGTTCAGACAAACACAGATAGAATAGCAGAGCTTAACTACCCAAATTACATGTTTGGTTAGGTTGTGGGGTTTTTTTAATCAAATCCCTTGGAATGGATCTGTGTTCACTCTATCCTTCTCATTAGCAATGGTAATCTGCATGGAGACTGGTGTTTTGTCCGCTCTAAAACATTTAGAGAAATTATAGCAAGTGCATTAGCAACAGACATGTTACCCTTTGAAAGGTTTAAGGAATGCCACTGCTTTTAACACATCCTCTTCCATATTTGTTAATGAACATTAATTTGCAGTAAGTGCATGTCTACTGCAAAACATGACAGCAATCACTTTCCAAGGATGTGGGGATTATTTCATTTATCATTTGTGCTAAAACATGTGTGCCGGTTTCTAATGCTTGAAAAGCATATATAAGGGACACAAGAGACCTGCATTTTGCTACAAGAAGTATTGTGGATGCTTTAGTCCTTCTGATGACACCTGCCATCTTGCAGGCACCAATTTCTTAATACTAATCACAGTAATAATAAAATATTCTATGCATATACAGATCAAAACTAACACATTCCAGGAAGAAAAAATGAAAACTTTTCCATGAGTGGCTCAAAATTGATTGTACATAGAGATTGCAAAACAACATTAACAATATTTTATAATATTTATAAAAAACTGCAGAAGCAAGCATATGATAAAAGTGAATTTGCTGATGCATGTACCTGTACTGATAATGCATGTCTGGTCATTAAATGAGTACATGACTATAACTTGTACTAAAAACAGAGACTTGCATAACAACTGAGTGAAACGTAGGAATAGACTAATGGCTCTGTGCATGAAAGCTCTGACTTAATGGACAAGAAACAAAAAGTATCCATCTTACAGTTCTCTCAGCTCAATCTAGTGTCTCATAGTGAAAGCATCATTATTTAAATAACTTCATTTGGATGATGAAACTGCTGATGCTAAGTTACTTCAGAGACTTCGTTGCTTACTGACAGTGTACTGCACCTCAGAATATTAAGGCAATCAGGAAACTATTACCTAAGCCAGGGACAGAAATGATGTCTTTTATAGCAAAATGTCTAATGTTTCGATGTGCTGTTACTGCTAGGGAAGATTAATAAACATCATCACAGAAAGAAGCTGTAGCTTCCATTCTAAAGGATTTTGTTTTATGTATAGATCAAATGTATAAGCTGAGCCACCAGTGACGCTTTCTGAAAGTAAGTACAGCAAAGGCCTTATGAAACTTTAATGACCAGATTTTATTAGAATACAAATTAGAGTAAGTTATCTTTTACAGGGGGAAAGCATGGCTCTTAGTTGAGGCAGTCTGCCTCAAAGTTTTCAAAGACAGTCCTTATCCTAGGAACTTCCAGTGACTTAGAAGGTTGTATTAAACTCCACCCTAGCCAGTTGACCTCCACCCCTTCAAAAGATTTTCCTTTCAAGCCTCTGAGAACTATCTCCGCCCACTGTTCAACTCAATATTCTCCTCCTTTCCAACCAAACTACAAAATCCCCCCTTATCTCATTTCTATCTGTCCAACCTGTCTTTCGACAGCTTCTTTCAGGTAAGTAGGGTCAGTTTTGTTCTCAAGGAAGACACAGTCTTCCTTCCATCCATAAATTTACAGACAATCTTTGAGCCGAAGCCATGCTAATCTTTTCTGTAACATTCCATTGGGTTTTCAACTATTTTTATATGTAATACTTTATTTAGTTCTAGATAATATGAGTTGTCTGGCTGATCTCAGTCTTCAGAAGAGTTATAGTTTTTCATGAAGTACAGAAGGATTCACTCTTAACTTAAATAGATTTATGTGTTGGTGGAGAAAGCAGCGACAGCTGAAGATTCTTCATATGCCTACATTAATGCAGCCATACATACACAAGTAGTTCTTATGCATCATGCTAGGATATTATTCTACTGATTAAACAAAGCTTATATTTTAATTGCAACAGTGATACTTAGGCATTTATTTTGAAAACCTTCAAAGCTAGATGTTTTTCTTTAATTGTGACTCCAGTGGACAAAAATCTCTTTACATAAATGCCTACGTAGCCATACAGATCAACATATAAAACCAATCAGATCCCTACGATAAATAGCTTATGAAGCTTCTTTTTTTCACTGCAATTGCAAGTTACAGAGGTGCTGATCACCCAGATCAACATTTACCAAATGCTTAGCTCCCTATTCCCAGCTTCAAATCAGTGAAGATTATTAGTATTTGTGCAAATGTTTTGAAGATGCATGAGACCAAGTGCAAAGGCCAAGTATTACTGTTATAGCACAAATGATTGGCATAACATAAGACACAGAGGATAAATACCATTTAATTTATGACCCTCTGAAAAAATATTTTAACACAGACCTCAGCTTCTATGGTTACCTGAGTGATTTCCGCTTTGACTAACTTCAGTTTTATATAATAACACCAGTAGATCTGTTACCTTTGGCCAGCTATAGAAATTATTCTTACGTCTGACAGGTTTTTATTTCTAAACCATTCATAAGTTAAAACAAGCAATTAGTGAAAAAAGAGTATAGGCTGCAGTGATCAAATCTAGTTTGCAGATATCTTATTTCTATTTCTAAACCATTCATAAGTTAAAACATGCAATTAGTGAAAAAAGAATATAGGCTGCAGTGATTAAATCCAGTTTGCAGATATCTTAAAAATCAGTTTATTCAGATCAAAACCTATAAATGTTATGAATTGATTTCTTTTAGGCATTTAACAATCCTATATCATAGTATTTTTAATTTATATGTATTATGCATCTCAGATATTTACTAGATGGTGGTAATTAATGGAATGTCAGTGAATAATTTCTAAAGAGACAGGTTAGGCCAGTAGAAGAAAGAAGCTATACTTAAATCAGGTTAACCACAAAGCATCCATATCAACAAGGAACACCATGACAGCATACATGAAGAAAAATATTTAGTGCATAGTGCTGCCTAAACACCAAGGATAGCAGCAATGAAAGCAATCTGCTATGAAGTCAGAGACAATTTTAATGAAAGATTTAGTTGGCATACACATAAATGTTGGTGGTGACATTTATGTCTCCTACAAATGACTCCCTGAAGTGACCAGTGAAGGAACACACCAGAAGAGACTGGAGTCTCCAGTACTGCATTAGTTCTGGTAGAAAATGCTACACTTGAAGATCACAAATTACTCCAATTGAATACCATCTTAACAAGCTAAAAAATGCACTATATTAATATTTTAATTAAAAGAATTATAACATTTAGTTTAAAAAATATCTTAAACAATTGGTTAGAAAGGAAAAAATGTGGGTAGTATAGAGATCATTCAAATACACTCATTTAGAAGCTGGTAGTAAATAAATACCAAAATATCAATATAGTCTTTAATGGATAAGGGTACCAACATTATTTCAGCAGTTTGGTTAAACAAAAAAGTGTATTAGAAGTCAAAATGCATCCTTCATAAATTATAAATTTTTATCACATTAATTATGATTATGTGAGATATAGCATAACCTCTGACAAATGGAAAGAAAGCTATAATAGACATGCCAAAAAAGATTTTCAGTAACAATTTCCTAAGGCAATAAAATACTCAAATACATCAGAAGCTTAACACCTAGAGCATGTTTAGGATAAAAAAGACATATGAAAACTGATTATCAAAGTACAGTATACCCGAATTTCTAGAAGTTTTGATCAAGTTCAGTGGCTTTTAAAGAAGCTATGGCATGAAGAAGTAATAAATCTTCTCATTGAATACTTACCAATTACTAAAACATAACTAGCTATTTACTACTAAAAAAAGAGACAGTAGAGCTAGTCTTATAAAAAAATTAACTTGTTGCTCAAGAGAGGTCAGCAAGTCAAACATGTTAGAAAGAAAACACAGAACAAAACAAAAAAACAGTATTGTGCCAAGATGTAATCTCATGATGAGTATCTATGACAAATACTTTGTGGAGTCCTGATCTCAGAAAGGGCATAATAAAAATATTAAAAGTATGAGGGTGACATGGATAATCTAAGAAATGAAAAAGCTTCTTTACAAGCAGAATTTAACCGATAACATGACAGGTGCAAAGATAAATTATTATAAAATCATGAGTGACATACAAAAGGAACAGCTACTTCCCTTTTTCTCATAGCTTAGGAATTAAAAAAGGTCTGTGAATTATCAGGCAACAATTAAAAAAAAATAATGAATGCAATTTTCATCCAACATGCATCTGAAGTGTAGAACCACATTACCATACAAATTTGCAGAAGTCAATGGCATAAAAAAAAAGGTATGAAAGTGTTCAAAAGGAAAACAGACAAATTCATGGTGGAAAGGCTGTTAATTCAATCTCCTGTTCAGAGCTGAATGCAGGACGCAAGCAAGATGTTCCAGGGGACTCAGCATAAGTTTCAATTCATGTACTTAACTGGTCGCTGGCAAAAAGAGAATATGGGCTGAAACAAAAAAAAAAAATATCCAAGAATACCAAATGATTTTACAGGCTTGATCCTTGAGGAGATGATGTCTTCCCAAGCTCTTCTGAAGTCCTGGAGGGAAGATTGGTATTAACAGTCTTCTGTTTCTCCACATGGAGGTCATACGTATTATTCACAGAGCCCACAACTCAGATCTGCAAAAATTATTTTCCCTGGAAGCTGAAATCATTGCAAAACTTGGCAGCAATACAAGCACTTTTTTCTGGTGGTGTTTTCACCCAAATTGTTACAAAGAGACATGTACATTAAACAGTAGCACAGCTGTAATACCAACATGCAAAATAAACCTCCTGCCATACAATTTCTCATTGTGAGAAAAAAAAAGGAATAAAGCAGCACATGACAAATGCTGTCCACAAGTTTAATGAAACACTAGATGATAGTTGTTACGGTGATAAATACAGTATATAACATCCCACATAAAACAGATAGAATCAACTTGTTCTTTCATACCATAATTACTGTGTGATTCAAAAAGTTAAAAAAAATAGTAATCAACATGTTGAATACATTATTTGCTTCTACTTTATATCGAAACACATCATGTGAGACAAAAGGAAAATGTAAGGTCTTTCTTTACTTAAGTCAATGGCCTTGAAAATCATTATGAAACTCTGCTATAAAAGATTTTCTGCTGTTGGGTATTGGAAGTTTCTCAGGGGACTACAAGTTCGTCAAACTGTTTGATTTTACTCATGTCTTATGAAATACCTTATGAAATAACAGTAATTGTAGACTTGAATGATACTTTTCTTAGCAAATTACAGTTAAAATTTCAACAGAGATGTTCAGATTTATCTTGCAGGAAATTACAGGCAATGCAATGCTGTGCTTTTCACCTTTCAAGCTGTCAGAGTAAATACCGTGTTAAAGAAATCAAAATACAACACTGAGAAAACATGTAAATTCCTTGGTTACATGATCTACTTACGATTCACTTTATTATTGAC
Organism: Agapornis roseicollis; assembly: GCA_002631895.1. Taxonomy (NCBI): domain Eukaryota; kingdom Metazoa; phylum Chordata; class Aves; order Psittaciformes; family Psittacidae; genus Agapornis; species Agapornis roseicollis. Next base: position 107,766 of record NDXB01003368.1, on the reverse strand, counting down.
ACATTTTAATGCCGTATCATGGGTTTATATTTATTTGTATAAGTTTCAAATGGATTAAGTTCCTATTCATTAGGAGAACCAGTTGTAACAGTGGTAACACAGATGTTTGAAGACTGTTATACCTATTTATTAAAGATATGCTTCTTTGAAGATAATGGACTTCAGTTCCCATTTTCCTCTTTTCTTGCTAAAATATTCTTTTTTTCTTTCCATATTATCTTGCATCAGAAATCCTAACAGATTCTCATCCCTGAATGCACTGTTTAACTTCTCATCCATTTTAGTTTCACTTCAGACTCATTATTCTTAAACTGTTTCTCAACTACTGATCCTCCTAAAATAATTATTTCCATGTTTTGCCTCATTTTTCACCTAACCTTGTTTGTCACATGCTTTCAAGAAACTCATCTATATGGTGACATCTAAGTAGTACTACCACACAGCAACTGTCCTTTCCACACTTGAAGCTCATTTATCCAATAAACACCATCTTTCTGCTTCAGAGCAGCCATGTGTCAGCTAAGTATTTACATAACCCACTTCTTTACTGTCTTTCAAGTCCTCCACTCTCATCTGCCGCAGCCAGGCTTTGCAAATAGTTACTTATCTACTTGCCTTTGCAGCTGTCCAAGCCTTTTTCACCTAGCAGAAACCTAACCTCAACTCCCATTCCGAAGATTTAAGAAACCTAGCATAATGAGTACTTTCCAAAATTCTGCCCAGTAAGAAAAAAAAGTGAGATCTTCCTAAATAATGATGCCTTATTTATTTATTTATTTATTTATTTGCAATTTGCATTTTACTCGTGCTGCTAAACAAAAGAGGGTACCCGGTTCAGTTTGCTGCATGTGATTATGTTCATTTGTAAGTTCAAAGAAAGGCAACAGGGAATAGTGCAGATATCTAAAACATAAGTATAAAAACTCGCAACATAAGTTAAAAAAGTGTTCGTATTAATACTGGCAGAAAGCAGTCACTGCCAAGTCACATAAGTGACAAAAAGACCAGTGGTTTAAACACGGACTGACAAGAGACTGTTGCAACACACAGAACTACTAAATGCCACTTTACCAGCAGAAATACAGAAAGAAAGTACTTATTCTGCAAAGCAGTATGTGGCATGCAAAGATCTATTTGTTAACTCACTTTTCGAAGACTAACAGTGAGGTGCGTTTTTTTCAGACTACCTTCCTCTAGTTTAACAGAACTTGATTTAGTCATGCAGCCCTCTTTCCCTTTTTTATGTAAATAATCTCAGGAAAAACAGGCAGATCTACCACAAAGCTTTAGCCTCAGATTCTTTGACGTCCATGTTACTAAAACAAATTTGTAGTTTACACGGAAAAAAAAATCTGTTGAACATTAAACAGAAGGAACCACACAAAATGAATATAAGCACATACAAACTCCTTTTTCTTAGTTATTTGTGCAAAACAGGTGCAGATTCTACAGTGCTATGGATATTGTATGAAACTACTCCTAGTTGGCATACTATTTTAAAAATACGAAAACCAAAAAGTTGATTTACTATGCTTTTATTTATTATCTTGACAGAAAAGGACAACATGATACATTTCCAGGACTTTAGAATTTTTTTTAAGTAGACTTACTATGCACTAAAAGTAACTTAAGGTCCTGCCGATGAAATGAACTATGATATAACCAAAAAGAAGTTTTGAATCTCCCTTCTTTGGGAGAAGGTATTTGTCAATATGGAAAACAGATTATTTGAACTGTCTAATTGTATTTTTCTACTTCCTTCTTAGGGAGGGACAATTTAATCTATTGTACATATATTCCTATTTTTGATTGATCATTTTGGATACACCTCCATGTGATTGTATGTGCCACACAGTAGTCCTCCAAGAAGAGGAGGCCTCTGTGGAACTACCTGCTGAATGAGGATTACAAAATATGGAGCAATAAGTGGAATGGAAGGAAAGGAATTGCTTACTCCTCCCTTGTTAAATTAGGAAAATTTCTAAGCCTGTCATAGTTCCTGATATTATGGGCAGAAATGATGTGAAGCGTAGTTCTGATGTGGACAAGTGTGACAAATACCTGACTGGTGTTTCACATGGAAAGATGGAAGTTGAACGCTCTGACCTATGATGTGAAAGAAGCTGTACTGTTCTGTTGCAGCAGAGACTGTTGGGGAGCTAACCCAGAGAGATTCTACTCAAATGAAATAGAAATGGATTGCCTTAGACAGAACCAATACATTATGATTTTTCACAAAGACTTGCCAGTGTATTTGATTAGCATCATGGCCCTACAGTTGCCTCTATGTTGAAAGAGGATCTGCTCCTAAGCATCCAATGGTATTTTTTTTTTTTTTTTATTTGCTATGATTCCCTTTTTTCCACACAACTCACTGGAGAAGATACAAATTTTAAATTACATGCCAAGCTGGTCTTGTACTAGAACATAACAGGATCTGGAAAGAGAAATAAGCTTGACTTCCTCCTGAATGCTAGTGACTGGGAAAAAAAATACCGTATTGGACATATAGGAGCAGTGCTTTGCAGCAAAAACATTACTTGTATTTCTCAGTCGTACAAATTAACAAGTCAAGTTGCACACTTAAGTAATGATAGCACTTTCCATTGTAAATAAAGCAGTAAGCATCCCAGCTCACTCTAACCTTTGTTATTTGATACCTCTCATAGGTTTTCGAAACTGGGAGAGAATGATGAAGTCCTTGCTAGCAAAATGTGTTCTGTCTTTAACATTCCTTTACAGTAGTAGCTTGTTTTTGTTGGAAAATGAAACAGGATGTAATGGCTTTTGCAGGAGAACTTGAGGGAACAGAAACAAATGGAATACAACGATAACATTTAGAAAATATTAGAGCTTTCAAAAAGCACCTGAAGTGGCTCATATATTTTTAGATAATAGTAGTGAAGGAAGAAGCCCTAAGGTAAAATCTTAGCCGTAAGTCAAGTCACAAAAAAGTATTATTGTTAACTTCAACCACATCAGCACCTAACTCCATATGACAAGAGAAAAATCAGACAACTGTGTTCTAATTTAGACAATATAGCATCTGCAAACTTCTATGGAAATAAATGTGCTTACTATAGGCTAATTTTATTACAGTTGCAATAACAACTATTGATGAAGAAGGCGACCTTAGATACTCTTCCTTGAAGGAAATAAAGGGTGAGATTCATCTCATTAGTAAAGAAAGAAAATTGCAGTATATTTTTAAAGTCTAAGAAATTAATAAATTTCAGAATACTTAAGATTTTTCTCTTATGAATTTCAAATATAAACATATCCAATAACAGAAAAACTACTTCTTATTGGTGATTTGATGTTTTGTGAGACCCTATTATAACTACTACAGTAAGCATTTGTTGTTTTAGCTCCTTATTATAGAATTACCAAATTACAGAATCACATACTCATTTAAATAACAAGGGATCTCCTCAGATGATATAGTTCAGGATGGAACTTCATGGGTTTTGAGTCCATTGCCTCCCATCCTCTCACTGGGCATTACTAAGAATACTCTGACTCCCTCATTTTTTATTCTCTCCCATCACGTATTGAATCATATTGATCAGACACACGCTCTCCCCCCAACCCTGAGTCACCTCTTCTCCAGGCTGAACACCTCTCTCAGCCTCTCATATGAAAGATGATCTCAGTCATCTTTGTGGCTCATCACTTGGACTCATTCTATGCAGTCTTTGCCTTTCTTGTCCTGAGGAGCCCAGAACTGGACACCATGGCCTCACCAGTGCTGAACAGAGGGGAAGGCTCACCTCCTTTGACTTGTTGTCTGAAGAAGGCCTCACCTACTTCTTCCTGATCAGATAGTTCATCGCAGATATCCACAAAACTTGCCATCACATTGGTCTGCCTGGTAATTTTGACCCAGAAGCTCTTGACTGACTCCAGACATGTCCCAAGGCAGACCTCCAAGCATACAACCTGCTCTCTCACATCAAGGGGTGACTCCCCTATCCTCATCTTCCCAGCCTGTATTTCCTAAAGAGCCAATGCATCTCTCTCCACTGCACCACTCCAGTCATGAAAGCTATCCTACACATCTCTACAATCTCAGTAAGGTCATAGCCCCGTAGCTGCACACAGACTTCTAATTCCTTCTGCTTATTCCCCATGCTACATGTGTTAGTGAAGAGGCATTTCAGAAATGCACTTCAGAAGACAAAAACTTTAGCTGTTGAGAAGAAAGCATTGATTTGTGATTATTTTTAGGTTCCTGGCCCTAGGAAGTACAGATTATTTCAATGAAAAGTAAAAATAGAATCTATGATTAAAATAGCAAATTTATTTAAATAAAAACACCATTTCAAGATTTTAATGATGTAAGCCATATATTTATTATGTGATTTATGAAAAATCATTCTTAGGCTTTGTTTGGATAACAGGGAAAATGATTCTGCCCTACAGAATTTCTATAACTTACCAGTACAGTTGGAATACCAGACTAGACAGACTTTATTGTAATCACCTGTGATAGCTCCTTGTATTATTAAAACCTCCTCACATGCTGCAGAATAAAACAGAACTCATGTCCTAGATAGAACTCACCTCTCAACTTCTACTTGATAAAACCTTAGCATAATGTTAGGGATCCACTAAAGCAACAGCAAGGTAGAAGAACTAAAAATAAGAATAAAAGATGAGCATGTTAGCACAAAACAAAGACATTAAGTATGAAAGTAATGAAGCCAACAGTCAGCACTAAGACAAAATATTTTCAAACTATTTAGATACCAACTCTACAAGTTCAGGTAATTAAGGGAGCCAACTAAGGGACCACCTTCCAACCAATGTCTTGTTTTAGTGGAAAATGCAATTATTATTACTTTTTATTAAACAGACTGCTTAGTTGAAACTTTGTGATTTCTTTTAACAATTAATTTTAGGAAGAAACAAATAATGCATTTCCCAGAATATCAGAACATTTTCACCTTCCAAAAAAACCCTCGGAACCAAACACATACACATCCATCCCCCGCCACCCCCAGATTTTAAATTTTCATTATTAAGTTGCTATATAAAACACAGATTTTCCTAATTTGGCTTGAAACAAAGCATTTAGGGTTTTTTTTCATGGGCAGGAAAGGTAAAAATGGAAAAAAAATGCCACTGGAAAAGAATAATTGTTTGAGTTGCTATAATATATCTAGTTCTTATGCCTAGAGTCACACTAGATGTAAGTAGAAAAGATCAGAATTATTATAGCTATGTGAAGCATCTATTCTAGCAGTAGGAATTAAATTTAACCTATCTTCGTAAGAATAGAAATCTCCAAAACAGGGGAATCTTCAAAGCAGAAGACTAAGATATAAGGCATCATAACTGTTAATGAATACAAAGCAGAAATTTTTAACAATCATCAAAATAATTTATCAAGGACTATAATAGCATATATACGCATACAGAAACAGAACTGGAAATGATGCCCTAGTTTGGTTATAAATTTAGACTCAGAACAAGAATTTTGCATTTACCCACTGAAATTTGAACATTCATTCACTGCCACAGATGCAATGGCAGCAGGCAGGAGCTGAGGTGCTGAAATATTCAAATCAACTGGTGAACTTTGAGTTCAAAAGGAAACATGACAAAATATATTATGTATTCTTTGCTTATTCAGCAAGTGAACCTGAATTTTCAGGATTATGTAAGTATCTATGTCACCCACAGAAGGGAACCTAAAGCCCTAGAGTTCCATTTAGAAGGTAGAAAGCACTAGGGAGACAATGCATGTGGAAATTGGTTGTCTAAACACACACATCCAGCACTTTTTCATGTTGTCCAAGACAGCTCCCCTAAAAGCTGTACCAGAAGGGCAGAAGTCTTAGTTGTGCTGAAACTTCCAGCGTCAAAGGGATAGTTTTTTTATTGGCAATTTGGTGGATTTTATACGGCATTGGGCACCTTTGATTACATAAATTCAAACCTTGAGTGTTCAGTGACCTCACAAGGCAGTATTTTTTATGCTTCCTTCAGGATAACAGTTGTCAGCATTTTAGTCTATCACAACAGATTCCTATTGCCTCCTCTGGTAAAACAGCAGTGTCTCAGAATTGAAAGTACTAACAAAAAGACCACAATGCTGTGTGGTAGTATTTTACTTTAAAAATCTTTTGGTACTATTTTGGCATAATTGTAGTGGAGGTAAATTAAGCTAAGATACTATCTAAAACACCCTCTAAAAACTGGATGTCCAGGAACTTTAATGTAATGTTTCCTATTCCAGGCTAAAACCAAGAGTAATGAAGGGAAATACTGAGAGAAAAAAACATGTCTGTACAACATACCATTTTAAGTTCAGTAGCCTGAAGAGGCTATGAACAAGGATTAAACCCTACGTATTCTACAAAGTTTGCATGTACAGTAAAAAAAAAAAAAAAA
>NDXB01003368.1:76122-87834 GCA_002631895.1 Agapornis roseicollis | reverse complement strand
TAAAAAAAAAAAAAAAAAAAAAAAAAACCAACAAAAAACAACAGTTTCTTTGATATGGAATAGGAAGGCCTAAATTAAAGACCTTATGAATATTCTAATTATAGACATTACAATCTTGAGTTCTTTTTTTACAGAAGAGGTGAGATAAAATTATAATTGCAGAAGTAATGTATCACTGGCAGTTTTGTATGTTGTTTGGTGAAGATTAGTAGCATCTAGGTTAAATTAAACTGAATGCATGTGAATAATACTGTTTCCTTAAAAAATAAAAAAATCCTGACCTTGTAGGATTAGTGTGATTAGTTTGTCTAATCAGAAAATTGAGTTAAACTCCCAGTGAGGGGTAGCATGCTAGACTAGAAAGGAGACAGGAAAAGTAGTAGAAGTAGTTTAAATGTATTTAAATTTAAGTTCTGATTAGAAAAAAAAAAATGTTCTGGACTCCAAATAATCTCTTTGACAAAATTCTAAGATCTTGGAGTGGATTGTGAGCTAGAGAAAAAACTCCTGTGATTTGATGTGAAGTGATATCAACCCTGTTAATTAAAAGTCTTTAGTACTGTAAGCATAGATGGTGTAAAATAATTTTTCCTGACACTAGTGAAAGTTTCACAATCCAGTTGAGCAAAATGAGCAGCATCATTTTTGTTCTCTTCCCCCATTTGTGCTGTTAACTCATTTGTTAGCATTAGTGCTGTGATACTCATTCAGCTGAGTCAGCTCTGTAACAAGGTAGAAGTGCATAGGGGTGGTTTATTGTTTATTTTAGGGATGTTAACAGGATTTTGCCGCTGACGTGTATGAGTGACATTACTGTGAAAACCAGGTGAATTCCAGAGGCAACTAAAAGTAAACAGTAAGATGAAGAGATTAAGTTTGGAAATGGAAGCAAGACTTCCCTTTTTGGCAGTGTCATATTGCTGATCCAGTTCAGACTGTATTGTTAAAAAGGATATTCTAAAATTCCTTATCTGAGATTATCACAGCTGTAATGCAGAGTGTTGTGACAATTGAGCTATATGTTAATGCACTTTAACAGTAATAAAGGACATTTGTAGGAAACTAAGGTGAGGTACTTCAGAAGTATTTTAAGAAGACCTCCGTGTATCTCAGTACATTAAAGCAAGATTCTAAAATTTAGAGGTTAGTGGCAGAAATGCAAAATGACAGCTGTGCTATGGCTCTTGAATCAGAAATTTATTCTAAGATTTTTCCAGTTTAGCGTTGTCAGTTTTGTGCATAATCTTGTTCCACATAATTCTGTGATAACCTAAATTTCACTAATCCTTGTCTCAGGCTCTCTTGTGTTGAATATTGAACAGGAATTAAAGTTATGAATAATTAGGCATTCAGTTATACTGTATTTCTTCCCTCTACTTTCAAGGCTGAAATCTTTTGTATACCATTGGTTTTGGTTTGAATTTAGTACTGGAATTCTACATGAAGTGTCATGCAGCTGTGACATTGTACTACCAGGCTGCCAGCAGCTAAATTTCAGGCTTCCTGGTTGAGTTCCGTCCTTAATGCTGTGCTGGTTTTTTGTTTATGTAATTCAGAAAACAAATCAGAAGTTTAAATCTCTGAAGTTGCAAAGCATCGTTGCTTTGAGTTTAATTTGCCAAAGTATATAATCAGTGCATTGCCTAGCTAAACACAAAGTGGTTGGTCTGAAGCCAGTCAGTAGGTTAGCAAATGAAATCTGTATTTGGAATATAAGCTGTACTTCTGTCACATCCCATTTTGTCATTTAACTCTTGTTCTGCTATGGTTTTGCTCCTTTCCTGACTTCTACTTTTTACCTTCTGTTCTTTTGTGCTGTTTCTATCAGACTTGTCAAAATACTTCTGAAATAATATAACCAGAATTTCCATTTCAGGGGATTTGTTTGGGTTAGAAAAACAACAAAGTTCAGAAAGAATATGTTTTATAAAATATATGAGGCCTTGGGGGTAGAACCTCAGAACCTGACACACATTCTCAAGTATAGAAAGGTTTTTGTCACCCATTGCCTCACCCTGGGCTGTTAGTTATGCAGTTTGTGTATGCATCACATTTTTCTTTACATTATTTCTGTTATGTAGAAACTTTATGAAGCATTTCATACTGTTGAATTAGGTAATAAGAAATCTGACCTTCAAATATTTGTCTTTTGATTAGTTGCAGCCAAAATCCTTCTGTTTGGATTCTGAACTATGACATCATGGCAAGATTTCGCAGAAGAACATGCATCATTTTGTTGCTTTTTATTTTGTTTATTTGCTCCATAATGATGGCTTTGAAGACACTGAGACCTGACAGAGCTGGCTTTGGGGATCCGTTTGGACTTGGTTTGTTGCCTGAGCTTCAACAACGGACAGTGCACTTAGACAATAAACAGAATTCACTAAACAGGGTTCAAGGAGATACTGTAACACATGTCAGTAATATGCATAGTGTTGCAGTCAATACTATGAAAGCATCTGTGCCTCCTGTAAGCAAGCTGGAAGAAGAACTGTCATCTCCTAATTACAACTTTCACATATTCTACTATAGTTGGTTTGGCAATCCACAGTTTGATGGTAAATACATTCACTGGAACCATCCATTGTTGCCACACTGGGATCCCAAAATTGCAAACAACTATCCAAAGGGAAGACATAATCCTCCTGAGGACATCGGGGCTAATTTTTATCCTGAACTTGGATCTTACAGTTCCAAAGACCCTTCTGTCATAGAAGCCCACATGAAGCAAATGCGTGCAGCTTCAACTGGTAATGAATGTTAAAATTTCAGCATGTTGTTTGTTTATCCAGCCTTAAATATATGAATGAACACAACTGACCCATTCTTCCAGTTTTCTATGTAATTCTGGAAACTAGAATGAAACTACTAAATGTCTTTGTATTTCTGAGTTTTAACTCCCAGCTGAAACTTGCATCTTCAGAGCTGTGCCTTATGAATGTAATAACACAGAAATAGAAGAACTGCATTTGTAATCCTTTAGGTGCATGTTTCATGACTTACTGTTAAGCACTGGTAACATGTAGAAAATACAGAAAATGCTGTTAGATTAGGTATATTATTTTTTTAAATTAATGCTTCAGTTTTAAAACCAGGTTTCAGTAAATCCTGTTAAGGTGGTTATGGAGCAGTATGTTCAAATAGGAGCTTTGTTTGTCTGAGTTTTTGTGTGCAATAACAATTGCATATTAATATATATATCAAAGAGCATGTAGAATTACAGCTTTTATGCAATTAAAATTTTATACAGTATGTTTATAGGTGTTTTTACTGTCTGTGCAAACGTCTAATCCAAACCTTGAACTCAGGTACAGTGATTTCAATGTAGTTAATTATAGTTAATTTCTTTGCCTAAAAGTATATTTTTTTCCCAACACAAATTGATATTCCCTTTATCTAAATAACATAGGCTATATACATAAGAATATTCAATATTTCTTAGGTGTCATTTTGTGTTGTTGGGCTTTATGGTCATTGTTACATTTATCTTCTTTAAAATAAGTAGTGATATCGGTTACCATTAAACTCTGAACAGCTTCTGTAAATGTAGATGGAGCAACATGACCAGAGCTCATAGCATTATTTAGAGTGCTAATCATCTTGAATTGAATCACTTTGATTCACCCAATCAAGGTTTGATTGAAATGTTGTATTCCCATTAGTAGTGTTTACGTGTATAACGGTTACTTCTTGGATATTGTTTTCTCCTGTTTTTTAACCTAACCTGTGTTTTGTACAAGGGTTAATACAAATGTAAGAAATTTCTTATCCATTTCTGTAATATAGTAACATTAACAAGAGCACCAGCAACTGTGGGAAGACTGTTGCAGAGAAATCTGTCGTATTAGTTGCCAATAAGCACTTTTTTAGTCTTAACTAAAGCAAAATAATGCATGATATATGATGAAAGCAGAGAGGGCACTTGTAGCTTCAGAAGAATCTGTGATGTTTCTCATCTTAATACAGATGTCTAATAAAGCTGAACTGCTGGTGGGAAAGTTGCCAAATACTAGGGAAACTGCTTTGCAAAAGAAGCTTTTTAGTAGCTTAACATTAGTTTTTCATTTAAAACTCAGCAGTGTGAAAGAATATTTCTTGCTTACTGTGACGTACTCTTTGGAACATGTTACTTGTATTTGTCAAAAGTGATTTTTTTCCTGCTGTTATTCTGACTTACGGATTTAAGTATATATATGACCATCATAAATCAACTTTTTTCCTCAAGTTGTTACTTACATAGTTTGTTTGCTTGTTTTTAAGTAGTTCATTTTTGTGTACTATGAGGTTAACTATTTGCAGTTCCTTCTTTTTGAATCTTAGCCAATGTCTAATCCATGACTGCATTTTATATTCTGTCAACTAATTTTTCATCTAACTTTTTCTTGAAGCTTTATCAAGGAACTTACAAAAGGAGAAAAATGTAAGTGGTTCTTTCAGCCAATAGTGTAATGATCAAAGGCATATAAGAGATTGGAGCAGCAGGAGTCTCATGCAGTGCTTCTTTGTATTCTTATATTTTAAAATTCTTATTTGTTGATTTTCTATTTTGTAACAGATTAATACAATAGATTTTATTCCTCAGATTGCTTGGTGAAATTTATTTTCTTGCACCAGTCTGTTTTTGTGGTAGTTCAGTCTGAAGTCCTTAATTTGTCTTAGGTGACCACTCTGATTTAAAACACTGTTATTTTTGGCATTGAGTCCATCTTCTTTTAGTTTCCTGAAGTGGTACATAACTGTTTTTTAACCACAGGAAGGAAAATATTTAGTAGCATTTCATTGGGCAGGACTAATGCAAATGTGGTTTTACGTTCCTCAATGAACAGTTGCATCTCCTGAACTTTTCTCTGTTTTCTAAAGGTATAGCAGAGGGTCTTGACAGATACTGTATTCAAGGTACCCTGAGTATAACCTGAGTTTGTTGTTACTGTTCTACATTACATCTTACTCATCAAAAGACGGGTGGTAAAATATTGCATTTTTCTTGTTCTCGAGCCGTTAGTCTATTATTTGCAATTCTGTTTTTGATAAAATGTGGAGGGAATGTGCTGAGGGTAGTCGAACTACCTTGTATATATAGTGACCTCAAATTTCTGGTTTTGATGTTAGATGATTATGTATTCATACTGATTTTATGATTTCTTTTTCATAAATTTGGACTTTTTTTAGAAATTGTTACTCAGAAATGTTATGATGTTAGTAAACTAGATGGAATTTAGAGTATATACTTTGCTATTGCAGTCACCTAATTTGCGTACTTAAGTCTTTGCCTAGTTGAAAAAAAAATCACATTGGCTTATTCTTTGTTATATTTTAAATAGTATTTAATGTATTTCTTTCTGTCTTATCTACTTTCTGATATTATTTCCAGTCACACACCTTAAAGTTCTAACTTCCTTACCTGGCAGCATTTTATTTTAGAAGCAAGGGACTTAGCCACTCTGGAAAGGTGTGTGTTTTTTTGCTTTCATGGAGAGGAAAAGTTACAGTATAGGGACATTGTATTTGTTGTCTTCTTTTTTTTTGACAGGAGTAGTAACATTCTTAAACTATAGGAAATCACTCAAGTTTTTTTTTCTTAGGTAATAAATTCAAAACTAGTTTCACATGGTTGGAAGAGTGGATTACGCCATAACTGCTTTTAGCAAGAATGAAGGTTGCAGGATTATAGTCATGGTTTCTAGTATGAAGTGGGTTTTTTGTAGTATAGCCAGATGTACAATGCAGAAATACAGTGGTCAATAAAGTTTCGTAAAACAAGAAGCTCTTATCACATGCATATCCCTCATCTTATGAGTGTTCTGTAACCCTATATATCTTGGTATTCTTTGGCTGTACTGTGACACAGCTATAGTGCCTTAGTTGGGAGCATTCTCCTCCTCTTCATACAACCTGGAGGTTACAATGCTTTGTTGAAAAGTGGGAGGAAATGGTTGTAAGTGTTAGGCTTGGGACACTGAGTACAGATCTGTTGTCTTGACCTGTGATCTTGCCACTGTTTGTTTTGTTGGTTTTTTAAACAATAAAAGAAGTTAAAATCCACTCTGCAAATAGTGAGATCTCATATTTGTTACAAATATGAAATTCTAATTTATATTATGTAGATTTCACATCAAACAATAATTAAAATTCGTGATAGTGTTACATTGTACATGTTGTATGTTAAAAAACATGATTTAAAACTTAAGTTTTGTATTTTCAGGTGTAATAGTGCTTTCATGGTACCCACCGGGTATGGCTGATGAAAATGGAGAACCAACTGATGATTTGGTGCCTGTTATTTTGGATTATGCACACAAATATAATCTAAAGGTAAAGCATTTTTAAGATGCATAAAATAGCACTGTTTAGAATAGTAACCTTGCTAAAAGGTTAAACTACAGATATTAAGCTATATTTGAGTTGTATAGACCAGGGAGGCTTGTCATGTAAACAGACTACTGTTTCTGTCTCCTTCTACACTGAGCTTCTTTTGATTCATGGAAGCTAAGTAGTATTTACCCCAATCAAGGACTTTTTAGTCTCTCATTCTCTGCCAGTGAGGAGGGGCATGGGAAGCTGGAAGGAAGCAGAGACAGGATACCTGACCCAAACTAGCCAAAGGGGTATTCCGTACCACAGCACTTCATGCCCAGTATATGAACTGTTACCTGGAAGGCTCAGGCCACTGCTCAGGTTGGGCTGGGTGTCAGTCAGCAGGTGGTGAGTGGTTGTATTTTCTCCCCTTGTTATTTCCCTTACCATTATTATTATTGGTGGTGGCAGTAGTGATTTGTGTTTTACCTTAGTTACTAAACTGTTCTCATCTCAATCTGTGGGAGGTACATTCTTTTGATTCTCCTCCCCATCTCTCCATGAGTGGGGGAATGAAGACGCGTAGAGGCGAGTGAGAGAGCGTCTGCATGGTTCTGAGTTAACTGCTGGTCTTGAACCACAACAGCTATGATCAGCCTTTTTTCTGTTTCGGTTCAGATCTGAAACTTACAGAATCTGAGGTGTGGTGGTGTGGATTTTTTTAATTTTCTTTTTAGGAAGCAGTTTTTAAAGTCCATCAGTATGTTTTTTCAGATGTTTTGGGTGTTGGGGAAAGTACTAAGTTTTTTCAAAATATTATGCAATACAATGATCAGTAAACTAAGGATCTTTTGAAGAAAGACTAACTCCATTTTTTTTACATTGCCTGGCACCTAATTGTAGAGGTCAGGAGTAAGCATCTAGGAATAACAAAGAGGGACTTAGAAGTTCTAGTTTGAATGAATGTTGTTATTCCAGAAGGTATCAGGAACATTTGCCTTGGACAGTAGAGTCAAAGAGGTGCTGCTCTGACTTTAGATTACTCCAGGGCATTACAGTATAGAAAGGCTAAATTACTGGCTTCCTCAAACAGATGGAAATATCAAATTAATTAGAGACTATGTGAATTGATCAGTAGAATATAGAATCATGGTTAGATTTGTTTATTTTTAGTATAAAACTTGTTTTTTCACTTGGATAAAGAAAACATGCATTGCCTTTTAGTCTTGCTGAGTAATAAATGTGAGGTTTTAGATAAGTTAAGTAGCTGTATGTGTGTCATCTCCAGATAGTGTTGTCTGTACTGGGGACTAAAAATATAGTCTGCTTATCCACTCTAGTTTTAGTTATGGAAGTTGCAGATTTCTAGAGAAATCTGCTGTCAGTATCGGTAGATTCTTTGACAAGCAGGAAGAAAGTAGGAAGGTTGAATTGCATACATCTTAAAGATGCTGTGTGAATTACATTATATAACATGAATTGCACAGATGTAATGGTAAATTATTAAAAAGAAAAATGAAAAAAATTATCCATCCCTAAAATTTTCAGATTATTTATCCAAAGGACCTTGCTGACATATAAAACTTGTTATCATTCAAGTCTCTCAAAAGAGCCAAGGCAAAAGTAAATACTCTGCCAAGGAAAATGCATGTAATAGTATGGTAATATTAGAATATGGATGGAACTGATGTTACTGCTTGGGATAATTACTGGAATACAGGTATTAAGTATAGCTACTACCAGGGAATGCTGCCTAAATGCTGTAAGGTTTTTTAAAAATTCTTTCACTAGTAAGTTATTATAGTTGAGTGTTAGGAATGTTGGTAGACCAAAACCAGCGTACAAAATACATTTCTGTTATGTCTGCTACAATATACGTCCTTTTGATTTGTCCAGTTTTGATAGCTGGTAATGAAATATGAAATTATAGTGCTCTTCAACTTGTCCTGCCAATCCTAGTGATTTAGTCTAACATTGTATTTTTCTGTAGTTTGTACTTAATAGAGATAGATACTGGCTTCCTACAATGGAATTTTGCTACTGTTGCAGGGTTGTTGAATATTTTATTAAATGTCTTCTGCTCTAAAATTGCTTCTGAAAAACTAGCTGCTTGGATTAATGTAATATACTCTTCCATTTAACTGTATGTTTGAAAACAATGGCAATTTTCATTGAAAATTACTTCACATGTATAGGCTAAATAATTTTATAAACTTCAAGCTTGAAATTCATAACAATAGTAGTACGTTATATTAGATTTAGTTCAAAGGATTTATTGCTGTTGATAAATCTAAAAAATTTTAAATTATAGTTTTCATATCCCATATCTTAAAATCTATTTTGACACTAAAAACTCTCCTTGGAGAATTATTTATGGCAAATTTAATATATTGTTCAGAAATTAAATACTAAAATTCTTCTTTGGTTAGTAATTTCTTTGACATTCAAATAGATAATAGTTTATTTCAGCTTTCAGTTTCTGATGTCGTTTTTTTAAGTTTTCTGAAGTATGTTTATGACTTGCTGTAGCCGAGGGAAAAAAAAAATCCAACGGTGTGTTTTGGGGTTTTTGTGTTTGTTTTGTTTGTTTTGGTTTTTTCAAAAAAACCACTAAATATTTACTCTGTTACTATACTTCCTTGGATCTGAGGCATATAATCTTAAGAGTGCAGGAATTGAATTAGGGTTCAATTATTCTCAAAATAGGGAAATTAAAATGTTAGTTTTGTAAAGAGAAACTGTATTTAATGTGACTGGTACTTGCTTCATGTATTCAATAATATTTTACATTTGTGTTGCTTTTACTGTGATTTTATCTTTCAGGTCACTTTTCATATTGAACCTTACAAAGATAGAGATGATCGCAGTATGTACCACAATGTCAAATACATCATTGACAAGTGAGTTCTTCCACAATGTTTTCCTTTGAGATTTGTTACATGCTGGTTTATGGGACTTCTGTATATTGTTTAAAGCTTGTGTACAAAGACTGAAGAGAACTGTAAGAAACTTTCTTCATGTTACAGTGGTGCAAAACTCAGTCTGATTTTTAAATAGAGAAGGGTGAATTTTACATAGAAACTCAAATGTAAATTGCTTTCAATATTCATTAGTATCACAAGTCATGATACTTCAAATTAAAGCAGTTAAAGTGGTAACTACATGATATATAAATAAAACATACATTTTTATAGTGACAGACTAGCAGCTAGAGCTTTAATGTGTTGGACTCTAGTGATTTTAATTCAGCTTGACAAAGTCTGTGCAGGTATTAGTTGTTTTGTTTGTAAGTGTCTCTTATACTGTCTTATTTAATACTAAATTGCCCTCCAGAAAAAAAGCTAATTCCTGTTATGCAGTTGACACTCTTACTAATTTCTAGTAATTCAAAGGTTTTTGCAGATTCATTATTTAATCTTCAAGCAAACACTGGATTGAAAATTTATATGAATTGCTACGTACATACACTGTCTTGTTAAATTGTATTTTGGAAATTATTTCAGTTTGTAAACCATTATTTCCCAAATGGTACGTTTTGTATTAATGATACTTGTTTGCTTTGTAGATATGGAGGCCATCCAGCCTTTTACAGGCATAAGACCAGCACAGGCAGATTACTTCCTATGTTTTATGTTTATGATTCTTACGTAACAATTCCTGAAATATGGGCAAATCTGTTAACTGTTTCTGGATCCCAGAGTATTCGAAATACTCCCTATGATGCTTTATTCATTGCACTTCTTGTAGAAGAAAGACATAAGCATGACATTCAGAGAAGCGGCTTTGATGGAATGTACACTTACTTTGCCACCAATGGCTTCTCCTATGGCTCATCTCATCATAATTGGGCAAGTTTAAAAGCCTTTTGTGATAGTAACAACTTGATGTTTATTCCAAGTGTGGGGCCAGGGTATATTGATACTAGTATCCGACCATGGAACAACCACAATACCCGTAATCGTGTCAATGGGAAATACTATGAGACTGCTTTCAGTGCAGCCCTTTTGGTGCGACCGGAAATTATTTCTATTACATCTTTTAATGAATGGCATGAGGGAACTCAGATTGAAAAAGCTGTCCCCAAACGAACTGGACAAGTGGTTTATCTTGATTATAAGCCACATAAGCCAAATGTTTACCTAGAACTTACTCAGAAGTGGTCTGCAAAGTACAGAAAAGAACAAGAACAGTGGCTTATGTGAGCTGTTGCTGCTGCGGTTGTTTTTGAAGACATTGACTACATTGGGAAAGAAAGGAAGATCTGAAAAATCTGTTACTAAGTATACTTATTGTAGGTGTGGTTGAATTGTATTTCTTAAATGTCTTACTACTTGAATATGCACTACTACTGAATTTGAATTTTGATGAGTAAAAATGATGAGAGTATTGGCATATCTGTCTTATTGAGTATTGCAGTTCAGGAGTATTCAGGGAAAATGATGGGACTTTTTTTGTTGTTTTTTAAATGTCATAACTTGCATGCTGCGCTTCCAGAACGTGTATGGCATAACTTTTCATGACCAAAGTAGAACAAATATTTGGCTTAGTTAGCCTTTCTTTATTCTTGTAGTTGTCTTTCTAATCAAAGTGATGCTGTAGTCTGAATTTTTATACTGGTAGCTTCTCACAGGATGCATGTCTGTAGTGTGTGGAGTAATATACATCTGCTGGTTTTAATGCTTTGCACACAGGGCATTCTTGACATGTGACTAGCTTGTGGTAAAAACACTGAAGAGATGTGTGTGATGCAACACTAAGTGGATTTTGTTTAAAAAAAAAAAAAGTGAAAGATTGCATTCCAAAGAACTGCTGAAAGCTGCTGAAAGATGCCTGGTTTACTTCCATTTGTTCTGTTCAGTACACGGTGAAGACTTCTGCAGATTACTGGATACTAACCAGTAACATAGCTTTTTCTATGTTACTTTGAATAAAAAAAAAAATAATAATTAACCTGAGAGTTGAATAGATTTTTTTTTTTTTGGGGAAGAACACCTAAACATGCAGAAAATATACAAAATCTTCCACTGTTATGTTGTCTATTAACTAACTGCAGACACATCTTTTAAATGCAGACACATTTTTTAAGTGTTTAAAGATTCTAAACCTACTATCTTACTAGTACTACAACAAATACAATTTTAGGAAAGCTTTGATTTAGAAGCAGTTTAGTTTGGTAGAAATTACAGCAACTACCCATTAGTATAATTTGAAATCTGAGATTTCTATTTTTTTACATAGTTGATCTGGTTGTTTCAGGTTTCAGAATAGCAGATCCTAAAATCTTGTTATTCAGATTTTCTCCCTGCTAACACTACTTGCAGTGTTGTAGTGTGGCTGGAAATAAGTACTTTCAGACGTGTCTCCTTAGCAATGCTCTTTTTCTGTTTGGTTTGTTTGTTTTTTTTTTTTTTTTTTTTT
>NDXB01003368.1:53309-70341 GCA_002631895.1 Agapornis roseicollis | reverse complement strand
TTTTTGAAAAAAAAAAAAAAAAAGAAAAAACAGATTAGCTCAAAAGAAGCCAATTACCTCAGAAAATAATGTTTATCTATTAGTAACAACACAAAGATTTTTCAGGGGAGAAAGTAGCTGGCAACCGATTACTTTGTAAGAAGCTCAGCAGTCCTTATATTGCCTTATATGATTCTTGGTTGATACAGAAATTTTATTTCAGGTAAGTGAAGAATCTGCTTTCAACAAATACATTGTGAAAGCCCAAATGGAAATGAACATTAGTTGTACTGTTAGCATGCTAAAAGTATGCTAACTTGCTATTTGGGTCCAACCTTTGGCAAGCTTCCTGATCTACTACTCACACTTGGAATTTGTTGCACATATGTGTGCGTGTGTATATATATATATATATAATGAAAACATTGGAAAAGAAGCACAATGCAAAAAATTTAAAATCCCATTTTAGTAACATGACTTTGAAAAAGATAAGCTGTGTAGAAGTGAGGAAAATATTTAAGAGATGCCTATGTGGTAAAACTGCTGAAGGCTATATACATGCAGTGTAACCATATTCATAGTATTGCAGCAATCGGAAAAGAATTTTAAGAGGACTGAAAGAAGTCCAGAATAAAGTGTTAGAAATAAAAGATATCCTTCAAATGACAATACTGTTCAAATGTTAAAACCAGTAGAGAGCCTATGTTCTAGCATTAACAAAGGCAGGCTGAAAATCCCCCACCAAACTTGGAAGAACATCTTCCTAAACCTATAAAAATAATAATGAACGTCAAATTCCTGTTTCCTAGAGGCATCAGTAACGTGTATTTCAAAAGCGTGTCACAAGCAGACAAAAAGCTGGTAATGTGCTGGTAGTGAGTTTTCCATGTTGGATACAGTATTCCCTGATGATTAATCTGAAGAAATATTCTGAGCTGAAATGTAATACAAGTGATTTTTGAATGGATAAATAAAATGAAAATAAATCACCCAGTCTCAATAGTACGTGGGAGTTTAAAAGCATCTCAAATATGAAATTATTCATCTTTTTCAAATATTGTATACTCTCTTGTTTAACTTCAGGGTAGATGCATGAAGGAAATGGGACAAATGTGGTACCAATTTTAAAAAGACTTCTAGGAGGGCTGCTGGAAACTGTAGACAGCTCTGAAATCCATGCTGGATTAAAAAAAAAATAAAATAGCAATAATAGATGTTTAAGAGAGATGTATTGGGCAGTGTCAGTATGGCTTTTCCAAAGCAAAGTCGTGCACCATGAATTGGTTACAGATTCTCATTTCTTGAGAAGTTTTCTGTTCCTTACAACAAAATTTTTCAGATAGCCTGTTTAAACAAAAAGTTGTTTTATTTTTTCATTCAATAAATTATCAAACTCACTGCTACAGGATACTGTGGAAATTGAAAGTATAATAAATGCAAACTCACATAACACTGATCAAGGTGTAAATTTTGCCATAAGTTTCTAAACAGCTGATTGTAAGCAATTAAAGTATTTATGGAAGTTAATATGAGTAGGAGTTCTATTTCATTTATTGCTTTAGGTATTTATGATAGACATTTTATTGATTTCTGTGTGGAGAGAAAAAGCTTAAGCAGTTTCTGAAATTAAGAGGGATATTCAAATTGGAAGTAGAACATAGAGAAGGCAGGAGGAAACTGATTTGGTGGTAACTAATCAATATTTTTGCTTTACTTGTGTGAGGTTGAATGTTAGCTTGAAGCTATGGAGCATCATAGGTATATAGAATCAGAGAACAGTTTGTAATCACACATGCTGAACCAGAACCAATTATTCTTGAAGGATTGTGATGTTGCAGCTTGTCTACCATAAAAAGTAAGACCAGGAGGGGCTGGGAATAAATGCCCGCATGTTGCAGGAAAATTCAACCTGTGCCTGTGTAGCTTCTTCAGCCTGGTGCTATATCGGAGGCCTTTGAATGCCGATTACAGAGGTAAAGAAGGGGATAACCAAAGCATTAATTGTAAGACCACTGAGATTGTTATTTGATAAAGTCAGAATGTAATTTGGTTTATAAACCCCTAAATTTGTCTTCTGGTTAGCTGTGGGGAACTTTGCACAAGCTAAGAATTGTTTTTCCTCTATGTACCAATTTATGTTTATACACTGAATTTCATCTGCGGTTTAATTTCTTGATAAAGTTAAGACTCATAAGGTCTTCTTGCAGAATTCATGCAGTTGTGCAGACTGGACTGTGAATAATCCTAGTCCATGAAAAGAATAAATAATTTTTTTGGATATTATAGCCAGAAATCTTCAGACTGCTGATAGCTAATTACCATTTTTGACAAAGCCTGGTAAATGACTCTGGAATCACTTCTAGGATATTGTAGTGTAAAATAAAACATATGGCTTAGAGCATCTTCAGCTACATATGAGGTGGGAAACAGGATTAAATTAATTCAGTAGGAGTGGAAATATGATAGGTCTTCATTGGAACACAGCTTTACAGAAGCAATGTGGGACTACTCAGATGACATGAATTACCAAATTCTTTTTACATGTGAGACATTTTCAACTATAAATCTTAGTCATCCAAAGGCTTGTGGAATGAATCTACAAAAACTAATAATTAGGGATCAAATAATTCTCAGATATGGAAATAATTTTCCTATGAAACTCTGAAAATGAAAAGTAATGAAAAGTTGGCTAGTTATATGAATGGCAATACTATAGTTGGCATATAAACCATGTGTAAATTAGCTATTAATATGTAAGACACTGGCTTCTAATGGAGAAATTTTCAAGTGTCATAAAAAATGAGAGTCCTTATAGCAGTTTCCTTCAATAATGTCTGAAAATGCCACTCAATACTATCCTAAGAGTTTCTGAAATTTAGGAAGGGATGTTGCATAGTTACCTGTGACAGAGCCATGTGCTTATTAAGGATTTAGAATATGGCATTTTAAATTTTTGCTACAGCTTATCTGTAAGGTGGTTTTCTGTGGCGAAGTAATTCCTTCTTTATTGTTGTTCTTATTTTCTACTTTATCATATTATTAATGTAGAAAAATTTAAGTTCTTTTAGATACACTGTTGATTCTTCCCAAGTCCAAATGTTCTCTCCTGAGGCTAAGTACTTGTCTGTTCATTATAGGGGTCTGTATTGGTTTCTTTGTGTCGGGAAGGAGAGAGGGATTGCACGTTCCTTAGATGAGGCTTGAATATGTATAGTACATGGGACTGGGGGGAAGAGGGAGGCAAAGGAGGTGTTGATTATTTCAACACATCAATTCATACCTTTTATCGCAGTATGCAATGCTTAGATATATTTTCAGTGCAGTAATATGCTACTAAATATGGTGCAAACAAATCTATTCGATAAAGACAGAGTGGCAATACTGAAGAAATGTACTTTTCCTATTATATTCATATTGCCCTCTGCTTTCTTTCCTAAATAATATAACACATATTCAGAGATACTTAGATATCTTCTTGTAATTCAGAATCTAAAGTACTTTTCTGTATTGAGTCTGTATTGATTAAAAATAGATAAAAATCTTAAATTGTAAGACTGGTTGCAGTACATAAAAAATCCCTTACAGCTAGTTTGCAAAATGTTTGTGCTCGATATTATAATAAAAGCTTTTTCACTTGCCAGTATTCAGCAGTAGAATACTGGGGCCTAATTGTGATTTTTGAGCTTTGTTTTAGGCTCTAAACAGTTTCATCAAAATGTTCTAAAATAACAGAGAAGCCAGCATATAAATTTGGATGATACAAATACTTTACATGCTGTGTATATAAAAGCACGGCAGCAACAGCTAAAAAGCAATTTAAATCAGAACAAAAATAAATTGAATAAATGTTTATTTTGCTTCCTTAAACCATATTTTTAATACTCATGCTTTCTACTGAGCAAGAAGTTAAAAATGCAAGACACAATGTGCATGTGTTTTTAAATTACAGTAAAATCTGAAATCCTGAAGTCTCAGGATTTTAACAGTCCTTAAGCCCTTCTGTGTAATGACAGCATCCTCAGCTTGTATGCATTTACTGCTTGGTGGTGCCACTGGTGTAGGCAAAACCCGGAAAAGGTATAAATGAAGACAGATCACCTAGCAAAAAAAATAACAGGTTCAAAGGTGTCAGCCCACAGATCCACATGACAGAGCAACAATATGATATCTACCTTACCTGAGCCAGCATCATTATAAGAGCAGCTTCGATAGGGAAGTGACATCCAGCTTAGAGACATCATACAGTAAATTCAGTATTTTGAAATCAAAGTTATAAATCAGCAGAGCAAACCTCAAACATCATCATACACTCCACTAAAACTGGACACTTTTTTTCAGCTGTGTCTAACTTCTTGTGCAAAGTACAGAGTATTGGATTGAAAGATGTAGCTGTGGTGAACAGCCCTGTGCTAAATCGTCAACTTGTAGCTCATTTCCACAAGAAACAGGAGGAAGAATTGAATGTATCTGGGACATGTACTCTGGAAGCCAACGCACACCCACATGAAGTTCGTCACATGGAAAACAGCTGAGGTGGGGAAAAGACACTCCTTCAGAGGGATCTGGAAAGCTCTGTTAACAAGGAGGGCAGAGCAGCAAATTTTTAGTGCTCTTTAGAGCAGATGGGAATAGAAGTGATTGATGGAGGGAAATTCAAGATGGAACACTATGCCAGAATTAACAAGGACATAGCAGAATGTTAATACATAATGTGAATCTAATGATACCAGAGATGTGGAAGATACATGTAAAATTCAGAGCTTAGTTCTGAAATGGTGGGTTTTTTCCATTATTAGCCGAAATTCATGAAATTATAGAGATGCTATTCGTAAATGTTTCCCATAAGCTCTTACCCCTCACTCTCCATCTTTACAGTTGCATGTTTTATTGTACCACAGATACAGAACAATAACAATGTAATGTCTCTTAGTGAGATTCTGAGAGGAAGGGTAATTTATATTTTTTTTTTTATTTGGATGAGATTCAAGGTACAAAATTGAGTTCCCAGCTATGTTACAGAAACTTGTTGGCCTCAGGCAATTGCCTGAGTCCCCCATGTGTAAAACAGCAGTAATATTTCTTATCTATTATGATTTGGCTGTCTGATTTATTCAGTTGTCAAAAGTATTTTTTGCAGGCAAAGACTGTTGCTTACAATGATTTGTGTGCAGAGCACAATGGGTACCCTGTCACTGTCGCATGCTTATCTGGATACTGCTATAACATAACTTGACTTCATAGCTGAAAATCTCAGAGCTTTTTTCTGGGATGCCTAATGTTTCTGCTTTGTATTTAGAGCAGTTAAAACTCAGATTTAGATGCAGGTGCACAAGAATAAAGGTCCTCTAACAAATACAGTATCTTTTTTTCCTAAATTAGAAAAAAGATTCTAGCAGAAGAATTATTTTATCAGTGCATACTATAATTATACCAACTGGGCTGCTGAAAGGTATGACAGGTAAATAGTAGAGTTCCCTTAGGCCAGAGGGAAATGACAGTCCCAAAGGGCTTCAGGGAATACTGCAAATGGCATGTGCTGATCATGTGAAGAACATGAGTGGGACACTACTAGCTAATGGTCTCCAGCTGGACACTGAGCCATTGACCACAACTCTTTGCATGCGACCATCCAACCAGTTCTTTATCCACCGAGTGCCCCACCTATCAAATTGATGTCTCTCCAATTTAGAGACAAGGATGTCGTGTGGGACAGTGTCGAATGCTTTGCACAAGTCCAGGTAGATGACCTCAACTGCTCTACCCCTCTCTATCAGTTCCATAGCCCCATCATAGAAGGCCACCAAATTGGTCAGGCAGGATTCCCCCTACTGAAGCCATGCTGGCTGTCACCAAGCACCTTGTTGTTTTCCATGTGCCTTAGCATGCCTTCCAGGAGAATCTGCTCCAAGATTTTGGCAGGCACGGAGGTGAGACTGACTGGTCTGTAATTCCCCAGGTCATCCATTTTCCCCTTCTTGAAAATGGGGGTTATATTTCCCTTTTTCCAGTCTTCGGGAACTTCCCATGACTGCCATGATTTTTCAAATATGATGGACAGTGGCTGAAGCTGCATTGCTCCAAGCATCCATTACAGGTGCTGGCATCCACCTGGTAGGGTTGGGATGGATCTGTGCCTCCCTCCCCCATCAAATCTAGTTTAAAGCTGGCTTGGCCAGCCTGGCAAAGCTCCTAGGACATGCCAGTTCTGTTTGTCCAAGGATGCAAAAGAAGAAATGCCTGAGCCATCTCTTAGAGGGCAGCTGAGAGCCCTTCCAGAACAGTTCCTGCAGATGCCTTCAGACAAACTGGGGCCACTACCACCAATCTGGCAAAGGCCAGGAAGATACAGGAAGTGGAATGGAAACCAAAGCTAACTGTAAGGTACCTGAACAAGAACAAATTTTCATAACCACCATTGTGAGGCAGATTGCAATAGCAGTTTTATTTGTAAATTCATTTCTGCTAGCTGACAAACAAATAATGTGTCAAACTATAGCCTGTACAAATCTCAGCATTCTATTTAGCAGTTAACAGAAATATATTGTATTAAATTGATGTGTTTAAGTGGAATGTCAGCAGTATGTATTGCAAAATTGTACAGTACTTAGAGGGGTTTGCATAACATGTTACTAAGATTCTATTAAAGTATTATATATTTTTGTCTTAGAACATATTTGGTGAATTATTTAAATTCATTTTTTCCATGTTTATATAATAATAAACTAAAAAGCATGAGTAGTTTTCTAATAATCATTTAAAAAATTACTAATTTATAACTTTTTATCCTAATAAGAAGGAGCTCAGGCAACACTTGGGCCTTTAAAACTGTTTGGCAGTGAAGTTAATATAATTCTGTTGCAAAATGTACTGGGTTTTTTCTTAAAAAAAACCCAACTGTTTCAAGAGATAAGTTTGCTGGTTTGGGTTTTGTTCTTTTTTATTCCTCAATAGAATGCAGAAAAAGGAATATATTGAACTTAGCAGAACCTTGCAAATGTGTGTGTCATTGCACATGATTGAAAGTTAAAAATTAGCAAAAAGGAAAACTAAACATTTAAAACAGCCTATTTCAGAAATAAAGTATATTTATTTCTGTTTAAGTAAGTGCATCATCAACAATATTGAGTTGTCCAGGAAAATCAAACCCAGAAATGCTGTACTGATACTGTTGTACATCTATACCAGTTTTTCCTTAAACAGTGTGCTTCATTGGGGGGAAGGGATGGAAGGGTGTAAAGGGTGGTGTTTCACTGTAGTGCTTTCTTTGCATAATGCATGTGCATAATAATCTCACACTGATGCTGTGAGCTTTCTAATTATTTGGCTGTATCCTCCGCATTCACGAGGTTAAGGTATTGCCTGAGTTTTCATCTCCTTTAAACTAGAATGCTCAAAATGTTAGGCAAAGAGAAGAAATACGTAATCGTAAATAACACACACATATACGTATACTTGTGGCCACATTCTTCAAATTGCTTACATACTTTTGAGAAAAAAACCCCATATTTTGCTTCATTAAGCCTTCCTACTATGATATTGCTTTTCTAGGAGAGCCTGTTGGGTATAGTATATGAGGAATTAGCCTGATCATTTAGAGTCAAGTACCCAGTTCCTGGCCCTGGCATTGATCTTCAGCATAGCTTTTGGAAAACCGCTTTACCGCTTTTTTCCTCAGGCTTTGGCCTGGCATTTGAGACTAATGATACTGATATATTATTAACAGATGACCAATGCTTTGCAAAGGTGTTCCTTTGTTGTCCTGTTTGGAAATCCTTGTCTTTATGTCCCAGCTCAGCTGATAAATAATGAAGGAATGTTCATATAATTTTCATTTTACATATCTAAAAGTAGTGTTATAAAGAAACTAAAAAATTTTGTTGCCTGGATTCTTTGCACATTTACTGGTGAAGACAGCTTTAGGAGAAGATTCAGAATGAAGTAGATTCCGTGAATGTCCTATTCCAAGCACATTATATTTTCATAGGCCATAAAGGGCTGAAGCTGAGAAGTGGAGAAATGAGAATGACATAAAGAGAGGGAAAGCAATGGAAAATAAATACAGAAAATTTAAAGCATATAGAATGTGAACAGAAGAAAAGAAGCCAAGAAAAAAATAGAGTTTAAACTCTTACTTTTTTTTTTTTTCTAATTTGATGGCTCATTTTTTGCAAGTCTTTTTAATGTAATTTGAAATGGAATATTTAATTAAAATTTCATCCTAGTAATAGCTTGAGGTTGCTTCTTGATAATTTAGCAGTAATAATCCAATCCTGCTCTAATAAACTAAAACCTTTGGCCTCAGAGATTAACCTGAATATGATTATTATCTAATAAAGAAGGAAATTCCTCAAGCTATCATATTATGTCTTCAGACTACACTTAATAACTCTCCTGTTTTACTTTGTAAAAGGAATAAAAACATAGTAATAGGAGACCTTGCTATGTAGACCACTCTTTGTCAAGTCAAAGGTAGAGAGGAACTGTTGGGAGAATCTTCAGTGAGGTTTGATTTATAAGCAGAGCACAAAAAGTGACAGTGTACTCTACATGAAATATCCTGCAAAGCAGAGGCTGGCATATGACGATCTCTGTGCATGCTGTTGATAATAAGCCTTGCCTGTTTAGTTTTGTCTTTCTCTACTAGAGGAGGTCAATGTTATAAATGTTATAGGCAAGATTTGTCCAAATTCAGTGCTGGTTGACTGAAATGTTGCAGAGGCCAATAAAAGCAGATCTGTAGGCTTGCATGTAATCCTATTGATGCACTTCAGGAACATTTGACTAACCACAGACATTTTGAGGCTTTGAAAAAGCACCAAGAACTAGCCTCTGTGCCTAAAACCTTTTCTTATCCCCTTGGTGTTTGCATTCTGTGCTTGAAGTTTTGTTACATCAGAAATTACTGCTGAAGGACCAGAATACTTCCCAGCTTCTAGGTCTGAGTACACACTGCAGCTCCACCTGTCAGTGCTGTAAGAAGGAAGGCCTTGCTATTCATGGAATTTTGTGTAAGAAAAGAACACATGGGTGTTGCAGAACTGGACTGAAGGCTAGATCACATAGCAGTAGATAGACAGCCACAATCCCCATCTCCAGTTTCTATTGTCTTTGGATGAAAGCTAATTTATGACTGCTTCATTGTGACAGCTGCTACCAGCAGAGATAAAGAAGTCATATGTGTTATATTACTGGTTATATATGTTACTGGTCAGGTGCTTTCCAGGGAAACTGACCTTGTGAATTGTGATTAGATGAAGATAGTGAATGTGGGTAACTGACTCAGACACCGTGTTCAGCATTTCCCAAGTTCACTTAAACCTTTGAAAGTAACCCTTATCTTTACAAAAAAAAAAAGCTAATTTATGTCCAGGGACTACTAATAAATTCATTAATAATCAGATAGCATTTTGAATCCTGCTATGCTCTTTTACATCAAAGAAGGTTAACTCTGCTATGTATGACCTCATTAGTTTTGTCAGTTTTAAGTATCTTCCTAGCCTTGTTGTTAGCTTTGGAAAAAGCTAGGCAACATTTGCGGAATCATGTTTAATGAAATTTTGGCATTTAAGGGTGTGAGAAATACAAATATCATAGCATGAAAGTAATATCTGCATCTTATAGGAGATAAATCCTGAAATATATTTAAATATAATAGTATGACACTGGGGCCTTTCCTTAAAGTTTACCAATAGACATCAAATGTCTAAGAAAAAAAGAGAAAAGAAAAAAGAAATGGAGGGAAAAAAACAAAAGAGAGAAAATAGAAAAGGCAAAAGAAAAGGAAGGGAAAGGGAAGAGAAGAGAAAGGGAAAGGGAAGAGAAGAGAAAGGGAAAGGGGAGAAAAGAGAAAGGGAAAGAGAAGGGAAGGAAACAGAAAAGAAAAAAGAAAGAAAAGAGAAAGGAAAGAGAAAAGAAAGAAAAGAGAGGAAGTGAAGGGAAAGGAAGGGAAAGTGAAGGGACAGGGAAAGAGAAGGGAAGGAAATGGAAAAGAGAAAAGAGAAAGAAAAGAGAAAAGGGGAGAAAAGAGAAGGAGGGAAGGAAGGGGAAGAGAGGGGAAAGGGAAGGGAAAGGGAAAGAAAGGAAAGGAGGAAACAGAAAAAAGAAAGGAAAAAAAAAGGAGCAAAAGAAAAGAGGAACACATAATATGCAGAAATGTAATTTTGAACAAATTTTGAATGAATATGATGTAATATACCCAAAGTATAGAACCCAATCTGTTTGTTTCAGTACTCATTTTCTACTATTAGTTTTTGCTTTGTAAAGAATCCTATCTTGTATTCAGCAGAAATAGGAAAATGCAGGAAAAAGCAAATGAATTCATGTGAGTAGCATATCATAGAATCATAGAACCATAGAATAGTTAGGGTTGGAAAGGACCTTAAAATCATCTAGTTCCAACTCCCCTGCCATAGGCAGGAACACACCACACTAAACCATGCCACCCAAGGCTATGTCCAACCTGGCCTTAAACACTGCCAGGGATGGAGCACTCACGACTTCCTTGGGAAACCCATTCCAGTGCCTCACCACCCTCACAGGAAAGAATTTCTTCCTTATATGCAGTCTAAACCTCTCCTGTGTAAGTTTGAACCCATTACCCCTTGTCCTGTCACTACAGTCCCTAATGAAGAGTCCCTCCCCAGCCCCTCCAGATACTGGAAGGCTGCTATCAGGTCTCCATGCACCCTGCTCTTCTCCAGGCTAAAGAGTCCCAACTTTCCCAGCCTGTCTTCATACAGGAGATGCTCCAGTCCCCTGATCATCCTCGTGGCCCTCCTCTGGAATTGTTCCAACAGCTCCATGTCCTTTTGATGCTGAGGACACCAGAACTGCACACAATACTCCAGGTGAGGTCTCATGGGAGAAGAGTAGAAGGGCAGGATCACCTCCTTTGACCTGCTGGTCACGCTCCTTTTGATGCAGCCCAGGATACAGTTGGCTTTCTGGGCTGCAAGCGCACACTGTCGGTTCATGTTCATGTTCTCATCAACCACCACCCCCAAGTCCTTCTCTGCAGGGCTGCTCTGAATCTCTTCTCTACCCAATCTGTAGCTGTGCCTGGGATTGCTGTGACCCAGGTGGAGGACCTTGCACTTGGCATGGTTAAACTTCATGAGGTTGGCATCAGCCCACCTCACAAGCGTGTCAAGGTCCCTCTGGATGGCATTCCTTCCCTCCAGTGTATCCACCAAACCACACAGCTTGGTGTCATCTGCAAACTTGCTGAGGGTGTACTCAATCCCACTGTCCATGTCAGCAACAAAGATGTTGAACAAGACCAGTCCCAACACCGATCCCTGAGGGACACCACTCGTCACTGGCTTCCAGCCGGAAACTGAGCCATTGACCACAACTCTTTGCATGCAACCATCCAACCAGTTCTTTATCCACCGAGTGCCCCACCTATCAAATTGATGTCTCTCCAATTTAGAGACAAGGATGTCGTGTGGGACAGTGTCGAATGCTTTGCACAAGTCCAGGTAGATGACGACAACTGCTCTACCCCTCTCTATCAGTTCCATAGCCCCATCATAGAAGGCCACCAAATTGGTCAGGCAGGATTTCTCCCTAGTGAAGCCATGCTGGCAGTCACCACGCATGTTGTTGTTTTCCATGTGCCTTAGCATGCCTTGCAGGAGAATCTGCTCCAAGATTTTGCCAGGCACAGAGGTGAGACTGACTGGTCTGTAATTCCCCGGGTCATCCATTTTCCCCTTCTTGAAAATGGGAGTTATATTTCCCCTTTTCCAGTCATCAGGAACGTCCCCTGACTGCCATTATTTTTCAAATATCCTGGATGCTAAGGGTACATGTACAGCTTTCTCGGAACATAGTAAGTATTTTAATTGCAACATAATGAATAGGAGTGCAATGATACAATATGACGATGCTACAACACTTGTACAGAGGAGCTTCGTTTTAAAACTAGGCAATTAGTGAGTGTTATACAAAGCATAAAGGATAATAAAGGTTTGAATTCACCAGACATTTTACACCGACTCATGATTTCGTTTCTTGTTGTTGTTGTTGTTGTTTGGTTTTTTATTCGTGCAAAAGCATTTCAAATCCCATTGTACTGTGTTTCAAAATCAGATTAGTGCTGCTGTATATAAGCACATTCCTTTCACCACTTTTGAATACAGGGTCATCCAATTTTGTTGAGGGCAGGGCTCTGAAGAAGGATAAGCAGGAGTGCTCAGGTGACCTTCGCTGTACATTCATATATTCTCTAAAGTATGCCACTTCTTCTTTGTCTCGGTACCATTGCTCAGATGCAGTATCTTCTTTTTCCACTGAGAGAATATAGATGTCAGGACTGCTGCCCATGATTGTTGATCCAGTTGTGGACATTCACAGTTTGCCTGTGTTCAGCCTGAACACCTGCAGGATTTAGGGTGATCTGGCAGTTTGCAGCTCCCTATTGTAATTTATTCTCATGTTCACTGTCAAGTGTGTGTGTATGTATATACTTCTGTATGTGCGTGCACACATCTGTCCGTGATGTTGGGATGGTTAATGGATTGCTGTTAGGAGTGACTGCTCAGGCTAAGCTTGCACAGCCCTCCTAGCTAAAGACAACAGTTCTCCTCTTACTGCCTTCATGTCCCTAATACATTTCCAAAGTGTCAGGCTCAATTTCTGTCTTTCTCTCTACCCTTCCTACTCTCTGGTGCGTGTATCTGACACCATGACATGGATTCTTTCTTCCATTTTAATTTCACTGAGTTCTTAAATCCTGTTTGCCTGGAGGCAGAATGACAGCATGAATTCCCACCTTTTTCACTTGGCTCTTAGATGTAGTGCTTGGGACAACATTATATGTTAAGCACTTAAGCATGACCAGAAGAACTTCCCGCTATCGCCAGCTTTTCCCTTCAACTTCTTTTGCTTTAATATTTTTATAAAAACTTCTGTTTCTTGTGCCCATTCAGTACTTGGGGTTTTGTGTCCTGATTCATTACTCAGATGATCTTGTTTATCAAGCGCACAGAGGGAAGCCATGCCACAGAACTTTTGCCAGAGCCGTGATATTGATTCAGGGTGTGAAAAGTTCACCCCACCAAATTGCCATCATGCTGTTCCTAAAGCTCCTGTGAACTTCTGGTTGGTTGTTTTCTGTAGTTTATGTCAGAGGCTTAAGACGGTACAAAAGCTTCTGCTGGCTTTGGATCAGTGCTTTGGATGAAGCCAGATTTCTTTAGATGAAATTATGGTTCCAGAGCTATTACCCCTGAAACTCTGTCATGTGGACACAGCTTCTGAATAGAGTCTAGAAACAGGAGAGGTACTGTAATGGTAGAGGTAAGCACCAGATTTAAAACTGCAACTTGAACTCCTTTCCTCTTCTTCCACTCAAATGGCTGCTGCTTTGCTTTGACTCAATACACACATTGTTTTGTTTCATCTTTTAACATCAAGTCTCTGTAGTGCCTAAAGTCCCCCCTTTTTATGCAGCCAGAGTACATGAATCATAGCATAGCTGACTAGTTCACTGCTTAGATTGAGTTGGTGTCTAACAAATATCTATCAGAAGGAGAGATTTTCTCAGAGGATTCCTAA
Organism: Agapornis roseicollis; assembly: GCA_002631895.1. Taxonomy (NCBI): domain Eukaryota; kingdom Metazoa; phylum Chordata; class Aves; order Psittaciformes; family Psittacidae; genus Agapornis; species Agapornis roseicollis. The sequence continues at coordinate 56,802 of NDXB01003368.1, read as the reverse complement.
AACACGGCAGAGGGATTGTCCTGCTTAAAAATACAGTTGTGACAACTGCTTTATTTTGAGGACGAGAATGAAAACTGCTCTCCCTTCCAGAAACCAGCCTACTAAACATTTGCCAAGGAAGTGGGAGAACTAGCTCTGCTGAGGATGCCCTGTAACCTACATGGTGTAGAAAGACATCCTCAGTGCTATGCTACAAGTAATTTAATTAATGAAGCACATTATCTACCTTCCCTCTTAATTCTATGTCATGGTGCAAAACAAGACATCAATATTCATTGACTAAAGAAAGAGAAAGGAAAAATGTTCACAATAGAGCGTGTTAGCCAGGCCATTTACTGGTTATTGCTTTAGTAACTGGTTATTTTGTCAAAGACATCATGGAGGGAGCTGGATTTCTTCACAAGTACTTTGTCAGTAACTTGAAGAGTATTTTGTCTCTGATTATTTTTGGGTTCTATAGATTAACAGTGCTACCTTTATGCTGAGCTAAAGTCCATTCTAAGGAGGTCTTCAAGCTCTCTAGTGCTTCAGGGCTTCTGTTACAGGTATTAATTTTAAGTGAACCCTCCCTGTAAATATAACACAGCCACACAGCAGTTCTCTGAGATCTGTATTAAACACTCTGTAAAATCTTGGTTGTCTCTGTAGTAACATAGCTACCAGGAAACTCAAGGAACAGCCATGTCAGACCTGTGTACATTTCAAACATTGAAAAACAGTGTGCTCTGACGAGCCTGCAGAAAATCTTGCCCTTGGATGCAGCTGACGTTACCATGTCAGCATGAATCACTTTGGGGAGGAGGGAGTAGCAATGCTGTTCTATTTCTAAACACTCTCCTTTACATTAGTTTACTTTAAGCAGCATAGTTTCATTTCAGTCTATGCAGTGTTATACTGTTGGCATGTTGCTTTCACTATTTGCTTAAAAATAGAGAATATACAACAGGGATTGTAAGCTGCAGTGGGGGTGACAGATAGAATTTTTCCTCTTATGTAAAAAACACAGAGTGATGAATATTTATGCAATTGCTTTTTTATTGCATGACAATACAGTAAGTAAGTCCTGTGCCTCAGTCACAGACGCTGTAACGTTACAACCTCACGGAAACTGTCATTTAAATCAAATGGCACAGAAAAACATAATTTATTTTCATTGCCAAATGGGAAAGATGCCCCTTCTTTCCCTTAGATCCCGTAGATATTTAATTAATTAAAATAAATTAAATAAAAACTCTATAGATATTTAATTAAAAATACTAAGTATATTTTTAGACACTTTAGAGACCAAGTAATGCCATAATAAAAACAAGTAGCCTCAGAAGGAAACACAGAGCTTTTTGAATAAATGATCTCTTATACCCATTATGCATTCTTCTGCAGCAGTGATCCTCCAGGTAGCTGAAGGACTTGTGTTAAGCCTGTGCCTGTATCTCTTTATAGCTGTTTTCTGTATTAATTTACAAAACCTGTGAAGGAAAATGTAAAAATCATATGCCTAGCTAATTGCATGAACTAACTGTAAGATTCACATTCTGCAATCTTTTCACAGGAAATTAGGGTCTTATTTTGTAAACAGCTGACAGAAATGACATGCACCAGAGCAATCAAGTAATCTGAACAGTCAAATACAGTGAAAAGTTCATTACATAGATCTTTGATGAAAATATATGTTGTCAGAACAAAGCCTTCAAGCAAAGGCATATCTTTGAATGCTTCTGAAGCACCACTATAACTTACCACCCATTCAAAATAAAAAGTAAAATATGCAGAAGTGAATTTCACTTGAGTCTAGTGAGATGAGCATCAATCTATTTGTTACTTTGGGGTTATTTGAATATAAACGATTTTGATGTCCTTATAAAAATACCTTCAGAAGAAGACATTGATCCAAACAAAATTCAGTAATTGAGTAAACATTAGTTTATACTATATCCTTTGCAATAGCTAAGCATGACTCAGAAGTATTCTTTGAAAAGCTAAACTGCAAGTGTTCATGGGCTGATTTTTCCCCCCCTGTCCCTACATTGCACTGTGTATGAACCCCCAAACCTAATGCCCAATAGGTTGTTTGAAAGCAAGTGTGACAGATTCTTATTTAACATTTAATCATGAGACTGACTAAATGAAGGATAGTTCTTTAAATTTCTGCTCTCTGGCCAGTTTCTCTTTGTCAGGTTACTGTATGTTGCATTTATTTTAGAACCTACTGTTCACTGTTAGGTTAAGACTTAATTGCTAAGCAAACACATCCTTTCAGTTGTTTTGAAAGCTTGTGCTGCTTAATGTACAAATCCAACATGATTTCATCTGCTGTCTTCTACAGGAACACAATTGACTTTGCCAATCATCACACCAAATTTGTTTAATAGGTAAGAGCTATTATGAGCTTGTTCAGCTTTGCCATCTATCATGCAGTAACAGTGTCCTGTTTGGAAAGCAACATAATTAAATGTTGTCCTTGAGGACTTTATCTATTGCTTTATGCGTTCAATTCTTGGTCTTGTCAATCACATTTTTGAATATTGGGAACTCTTTGCCCCATATTCCCTTCTATCAATATGCAGGACAGGAGTGGCACAAAGAGCTCTCTGTTCTTCATAAGTGCACTGGCTGTAAAGGAAGGTAATGAGGCGGCTTCATTGCATGACCTGAACATGCTTATTTTCTCCTCCACCTCCTTAAAACAGAAGTGGAGGTGCAATTCATTAGCAATAATCTGTTTTCTGGCTTTCCAGGACAGTGTAGATGTGCAGTATTTCTTTGCTATAGGTGTGTTGTCAAATCACAGTCCACTCTTCCTCAACATTCAAGAATGTCCACATTCAAAGCCCATATGGTATCTACATTATCAGCTTTTTTCCTGTGTGAAGATTTGCTTAAAGTACCTGCTCACCCCAGCCACCTCTATGTGTAGTTAGTCGACGCAGATTTTAACATAAGATTACAAACATCAGATCTGCTGAGATTTGTACGTAGATCCTATCTTGTATACAGAAATTCCCTCAAAACTTATTAAAAAATAACAGGTAAGACCTATACCCTAGACCTGCTGATCAATGTCATTCATCTGTCTTGTGTTTTCTCTGTAAGATGTCAGCACAGACTTGCCATCTTTGAGAAGGGTACACTCCATTTTTAGGCCATGTATTTTACATATATGCTAAGTATAGCCCTAAACTGGGGTCAAAGTCTAACAGTAGTTTGTATTGTATGACCAGTTTCACACCCTTAAAATATCACATTGTTTTTAAAGTAATGTGTTTATGGGTGATACGATCTAATATGATGTGTCCCTGCCCATGGCAGGGGGGTTGGAACAAGATGGTCTTAGGATCCGTTCCAAACCAAACCATTCTATGACTTTCTGATTCTAACAATACTATTATCACAGGACAGTGTTTGTACGCCATTTTAAACAATGAGTTTTACTTTAAGGCTAGACTGGGGTTTTGATTTGGTTTTAATTTTTCTTTTTTTTTTTTTTTTTTTTTTT
>NDXB01003368.1:42604-53253 GCA_002631895.1 Agapornis roseicollis | reverse complement strand
TAAAAATTATTTTTTTTTTTAAGTTTGGTTGGGGTTTTTTTTTTGTTTTTATTTTTTTTTTTTTTTTTTTTTTTTTTTAATGTTGTGTCCTGTTCGTACGCAATTACTTCAAGGGCAACCTGTATATCTGTGCTCAGATTTTATGATTGTCATGGTTTAAACCCAGTCAGCCACACAGTTTCTATTCCCCACCCCTTCTTTCTTTCCTCCCTGCACCCCTCCCCCCCAACACACACACTCCCAGAGCGATGGGCAGGAGAATCAAAAGAATGTAACACCCATGGGTTGAGATAAGTAACTAAGGTATAACACAAAACCACTGCTGCTACCACCAGTAATAATAATGACAAGGGAAATAACAAGGGAAGAGAATACGATACCACCCATCAATACTGAGCCTGACTGAGAAGAGAGAGTGCCCTTCTGGGTAACTCTCAGTTACATCCTGGGCATGATGTGCTGTGGTTTGGAATACCTTTTTGGCTAGTTTGGGTCAGGTGTCCTGTCTCTGCTTCCTCCCGGCTTACCCTCCTCCCTGGCAGAGCATGAGACTCAGAAAGTCCTTGGTCAGTGTAAACATTTGAGCAGGAACTGAAAATATCGGTGTTATCTGCTCTGTTCCCAGGCCGAAAGTCAAAAACACAGCACTGCACCAGCTACTAAGAAGGAGGAAAATGACTGCTACTGCTGAACCCAGGACAATCATTCTAATAATTGTTTCTGGTTTCTTATCCATATACCTATCCATAGTGAAAGACCCAGAAAACATATAAAGGCTTCTTCAGTTTGGAGAACCTGTACTTAAGTAGTTTTACAAGGACCAAAGATGAACCTCAAACCTATAAACAAGCTTGGAACCCTAATATCAAGGGGATTTATAAAACTGTCAAGGTGTCATTAATGGCACTTTTTCTAAAATACTATGTGAATGCAATTCATGGGCAATATGTCATATGAAAAGGTATATTAAAGCAATTATAATCTAATGAATTAGAGTTCATATTCATTAAAGCTTAATTACTCATCTAGATTTATGAAACTGGGACCTGAAATTATTGATGGAAGTTTTTTTCTGTCATGTATTTGCTACCCTCAGGCAGAGCTGCTTCAACAGCCAGAGAGCTGGATTTGAGGATTTTTCCAGAAGGTTCAGCTGCTGTACCTTCCTTTCATTTATAATATTCATTCCCAGAGATAGTCTGTCTTTCTCAGTGTTGTTGCTGTGAGCTCATTAGCAGTCAGAGCTCCTTAATGCATTAATTTTCCCCTGTTTTAAAATCTGAAATTCTTTTTTTCCCCATTATGCCATGTGTCTTTCCATGAATCTAAAGTTATAAATAGACTTTTGGAAGTGCTTTGGCAGTAGGAATTTAGCTGTTGTATGAATGCTTTCAGAGTTGCTGGATACTGAACACCTCCAAGCTATTTTGTCTGGATGCTTAAAAAGGAAGAGAGCCACTTGAAAGATTCATCAGAAGCTGTGGTAGTTTTGCCCTTGGTCTGTTTCACAGCCTGGCCAGTGGCAATGATGTTCCATTGGCAGAAACACAGAAAAAGTAAATCTTCTGTTGCTAGGTATTTGTATTTAACATCTGCTACTCTTTCACATGAAAGAATCTTCTTCTGTTTCAACAGAAACATAAGCAAATTCCATTCATATAAAAAAATGCTCACAAAGAAGTTGATAGCTGTTTCCAAGTCAGACAAGTGTTAAGTTATAAAACATAAAACAATTGTCTAGCTTGAATAAATCACACCTTTAATCTCAGGTGTTTTTTTTCCAGTGGCATAGGATTCCCCAGAAGAAATCTAAATAACACTAGGTAACTGCTCTGAGCTGTGTTTACATTAATGGATAAAAAGAGATAATGTTGATGAGCTGAGAACCTTTCAGTTTCACAGGTTATTCTGTAATCCCTATGTTATCACATGCAAGCACTGTAAGTTTGTGATGGTAGATAAAACCAGTGTACTGAGGTTTTGTTGGTTTTCCCAGCTCCACAGCCAGCAGCATCCACAAACAGCCATTTTCATCAGTGCTCTAAGTGTACCCTAGATGTTATTTTGCCTTTCTCACACTACAGAAACCAGACTGGCCAAAGCACTGTTTAGAATTCAATACACATCATTCCTCCTTAGGCACAGAGACAGACTACACATTCAAGTAGTCTTTTCCATCTCTAATATTCATTAAACAGATTCTACTTAAAAGCATCAGCTGATAAATTAGAAACCAAATCATAGAATCATAGAACAGTTAGGATTGGAAAGGACCTTAAGATCATCTATTTCCAACCCACCTGCCATGGACAGGGACGCCTCATACTAGACCATGTTGTCCAATGCTCTGTCCAACCTGGCCTTGAACACATCCCAGGGATGAAGCATTAACTTCCTTGGGCAGCTTGGTCCCATGCCTCACCACCCTCACTTTAAAGAATTTCCTTATATCTAACCTGAACTTCCCCTGTTTAAGTTTAAACCCATTACCCCTTGTCCTATCACTACAGTCCCTGATGAAGGGTCCCCCTCTAGTATCCTTGTAGGCCCTCTTCAGATATTGGAAGGCTGCTATGAGGTCTGCACGCCACCTTCTTTTTTACCTTACCAATATCTACTTTATCTTACTAGTTTTACACACCTTATGCCTACATGGGGTAGGCAGCAAAGATTAAGTTAGGATGTGAATTTGAATCAAGAGAAAGACTTCCAGTGCAGACTTCGAAATACAGTTTTAGTATGGAAAGAAGGTATCATAACCGGATCTGAGATGAGCATCATTAGCTAGAAGCAGGGCAGCATCATTTGAGCAGGGTGTTCCTTCTCTGACAGATGGATGCCATAAACCCCCAGTAGACCAGATTTCTGAAAGGTGGGTCTGTGGCACCAGTCTTGTAACTATTTGTTGATTTACCAGATTTGACTGTCCCTTTCAATCCTCTTCTTTTTGACCAAGACTGATGAAAAGACTACCTGGACTCGAGGCCCTCAGTGCTGCTCCCAGGGCTCTGTACTCTTTCTTGATACTCCTCGAACTGCTCCTGGATGTGTCCCTGGTGCCCATGTGAAACAACAGCAGCAGATAATAGTCAGTGGAGTGTATGAGGCTTGTTAGTTTCTCTACTGACGTCTCCGATACAAACCCCTGGGAGGCAGCACACCTCTCTAGAGAGCGCATCAGGTTGGCAAATGGGTGCCTCTGTACCACCAAAAAGAGAGTAATCTACTACTATCACTGTTGCCTTTTCTCAGTTGGGCTGGTTCCCACACAGGGAGCAGACTGGACTGCCAGTGTCTCTCCTGAGTCAAGATTAGAAAGTTTGCGTTGTCCTTACCCTCTGTCTTGATGTAACATTCTTTGCTTTGTTCTAACACTTCTTTACTTCATTCTAACACTTCTTTACCTCATTCTAACACTTCAGAGTGTGTTATGTAACAGTTATCACCATTTTAGAGATGCTCAAAAAGGCCTAATATGTGAGAGATTTGGTAAAAGAACCTCCCATTCTTACATGCATAAAGAAAGAACCAGCTTTCAGCATGCTCTCTGCATTAAAATCCCCTTGATTAAATGCATAGTCATAATTGCATATAGATCAAACTGTTAATCATTTTGGCTGACAGCTCTGGTGATGCAAAGCACTAATAGTCTACCCACTATTCCTGTCAAAAAAAATGCCCTCTCTGACTGTGAAACACAGACACACTTTGCATGCACTGGTTTAATGTGTTTGGAGGTTCGTAGAGCTGGGCTTCTATCTTACAAGCTTTTCTTGGCAGATGTCTGTCTGTCAGCATCTTTCCATTAAGCTGGCAGCCACTGTAAGAACCATTTAATTTAATTTCTGAGCAGTTCTGTCCTAGGAACCCTGTTCTTCAGTACAGGTCTTTGCAGAGGTCCTCATACCAAAAGGTCCTTGTAAAAGAGCTCACAGCCCAAAGCTTTAATTCTGTAATGGTCTCTCTGCCCAAAGATCCCTGAACCAGTGAAGAATTTATTATGTTGGCCTCTTACCATAAGGAGGTGTCAGGAAAATGGGAACCAATGATAAATTAAGCAATCTGAGATTCAGAGCAACAGCCAGTGAAGGAAAAAAATAGGAATGTATTTTTAAACATTTAAAGTGAAGAAGGGGGACTAACTGCTCTTAGATACGTTCCTGTAAGTGAGAGCGAGTCAATGATAAACTGGCAGGCAAACTGGCAGAGTATTGTATTTATCAGTACTTTATTCCTTCAAAGATTTGGTTTCTAAGTAAGTTTAAAGGGCACATCATTAAATCAGGCATCAGCAAAGCTTGGAGCATCTGGAATACACTGTCTGGACCAGGCTTGTAGGCTTTGTTGTCTTGAATTCTTGTTACAGATGTTTCATGACACAAAGTTAAAAGTTGTTTACAGAGAAAAACAAGCCAGAAAAAGATAAGAACAGAAAAAGTCTAGAAGATTCCGAGGATGGGAAGATTGTTATGTATTCATTAATGATGTAATTATCAGGAAAATGAATGGCTCTATTGGGTCATGGGGACTACTCAGTGTAAGTGAACGTTCTCATGATTTAGTAACAATAAAGTTACTACAATAAGGCAATAAAGAAGCAAGTAGCACTGCTACAACAACAACTGTCCAAATACATGAGTGAGACTAGTTTGTATTAAAGAAATATCTCACAGGACTTCAAAAAAAATCTGAATCTTTCCTCCAGATTGGAAGCAGGAGCCAAAAATTTTTAACTTGGGTGTGGGGTAAGAACAAGCGGTTTCTGCTAAACTTCCCCTATACTAATGACCAAGTTCTGATAAGATCAAGTGGAGCAGAGCAGGCAGTTTGCAAGAGAATAGGTGCTAGGGTCATTAGGTCCCAGTCTTGGAAAAGAGCAAGAAATACTGCCTAAAACAGGTGAAACATTGAGAAATTACTTCAGAATCAGAAAAGAAGGAAGAAATTTTGTTTACTGCATCAATAAAACAATACCTCTGTGAGTCTATCGTGGGTCTATGACTTTAAGTACTGGGTAGAGTTATGAGGTTTAGTTCCCAGGTTTGTCTTTTGAAAGTATTTTATAAGTCTCCAAGTATCAGGACTGAATTTTCCAAGATGAAGTACCTGCTCTGTGAAAAAGCTTCTCCCAGTGGTAGTGGTATATTTATGGCCTACATCGATTGCATGTGTGAATTCATTTTAGTACACAGCAGGTATGCTGTTTTATCCAAGTAATTTCAAGGATGCCATTTTGTGCAGTAGATGAAATTCTGGAATGTTTAGATGTTTATTGTGAGAAAGAACACTATGATCTATGCTGCTATGCATTATTAAATAGGATCACCAAAGATCAACATACTTGTATCCAGAAAACCAGCTCCCCAAAAAGCCATTTATGGCTCTTTTTTGGCCTGCAAAGACCACTCATAATATTGTCTTAGTCTAGAGACAATGTTCACCAAATAAGGGTATTCTTCTAAGGAAATAAATCACACCTAAATATTTCTGTAACTTAGTGCAGTACAAACTAAACAAACTACAACAATAGAAGCCACTAGCCATACATTTCTGCATAGATCATTGTCCTGATCTGCATAGATCATTGTCCTGGGTTCAGCAATAGCAGTCAATTTTTCTCCTTCTTAGTAGCTGGTGCAGCACTGTGTTTTGACTCAACTNAATAAATCACACCTAAATATTTCTGTAACTTAGTGCAGTACAAACTAAACAAACTACAACAATAGAAGCCACTAGCCATACATTTCTGCATAGATCATTGTCCTGATCTGCATAGATCATTGTCCTGGGTTCAGCAATAGCAGTCAATTTTTCTCCTTCTTAGTAGCTGGTGCAGCACTGTGTTTCAACTCAACTTGGGAACAAAACTGATAACAGGAATGTTACTCTGCCAGGGAGGAGGGGAGGCCTGGAGGAAGCAGGGACAGGACACCTGACCCAAACTGACCAAAGAGGTATTCCATACCACACCACATCATGCCCAGGATGCAATTGAGAGTTACCCAGAAGGGTGAGTGCTCTGGGGGGGTTGGAGGAGGTTTTTTTGGGTCGGTGCTCATTTGGGTTGGGGTGTCATGAGTTATCTGTCGGTGGTTGGTGAGATGCTGTATTCTTTTCCCTTGTTATTTCCTTTATCATTATTACTATTGGTGGTAGCAGTAGTGATTTGTGTTATACCTTAGTTACTAAACTGTTCTTATCTCAACCTGTGGGAGTTGCATTCTTTTGATTCTCCCCCCATCCTTCTGGAAGCAGGGGAGGGCAAGAAAGGGGGGTTGAGTGAGTGAACGAGCTGCATGGCTGGGTTTAAACCACGACAATCATATTTTCTGATTAAGCAAATTTCAGTGTATATAGGGTTTAAAAATGGAAGTATGCACTAGACTTGAGCTTGCCTATACTGCAAGTCTGTATAATCAAATCATTCAATATGTACAACCTGTTCTGAAAGACAACTCATCCAGAGCCCTTTCTGCACTTGTCACCCTCACCCTCCTGTGCTTTCAAGTACTCCTCCATAGCTCAGCAAACTTCTCATCAAAAGCAAGCTTTTCATAAACCAATATGCATCATGCCAATGAAGAAAATGTCAGCCCAACTCCACAGGTACTGCAACAGGGGTTTCACCAGACTGAGTCCCTCTCATCCTTTTCCATACTATTCCCCTTCCAAACAAAGCCCACCCCTGTTTAAGCTTTCCCCAAAGACCCCACTTTTGCTGACTCTTACTTGGTATACATATGGTTATTCTCAAAATTCCTACCTTTGTCAGCAGTCTCATCAAACCAGCATCCTCCTTGTGTTCTCTAATTCTTATACTAGTGTCTTGTTCACAGCACTCCATGAGAAAAAAAAAGGAGCAAGAGACTATTGTGTAGCCCTGCCTACAGGCTTAGCAGATAAGTGAGGTTAAAGTCAGGTGAACTCAACTTTATGGGATTCTGCTATAATGCATAAACAGTCACTGAAAACAGATGTTCTGGGTGATCTAACATACTTTTGACCCAGTGTTTCCGTGATCGTTTACCATGTATGATTTACCTTTACTCTCACACAACAACTGATGTCACTCCTTTAGTATGAACCCTTCTTGGTACAACCAGTTTAACTAGAATGCTGTTGAGCATTTTGCCTCATAATGCATATCCTCAATTCTGATTTACTCTCCAAGCTAATGGGACTCTTGATTCATCTGAGCAGAAATACATCAGTTGAAGAATACACCAGCTCGCTAACCAAGTGGCTCCAGGGGGAGAAAGGTCACATCCTACCTGCAGCAAACCACAGGTGTGGCAGATCCTATGTTACAGAATCACAGAATCAGAATGATTTCTGATGCAAGACACCTTAAAGCTCATCTAGTTCCAACCCCCTGCCATGGTCAGGGACACTGTCTACTAGACAAGGTTGTTCCAATCTCTGTCCAGCCTGGCCTTGGACACTGCCAGGCATGGGGCAGCCACAGCTTCTCTGAGCAACATGTGCCAGTGCCTCACCACCCACACAGTGAAGAATTTTTCTTAATGTATAATCTAAATTGTCCCTCTGTCAGCTTAAAGCCATTGAAATGCTTTAGAACAAGGAAGAGATAAGGAGATGGCTTGTCAATGCTAAAAGTCCTTATTATTCAAATACAGGTCAAGAAAAAGAAAAAGTGTAAACAAGTTTTTTATTAATATTCACATTAAGACCTTCTTATATAGCTTTTCATACTAGAATGCATGAAACCCTTGTGTTTCAAGTACACACAAGGGTAGGACTGAGGCCTGAAAAGGTACCATTTGCATAGCTATCAGGGTCCTCATAGTGCAAAGATGCAAAACAGATCTGCAGGAACAAAGGAACAAAGCACTCTATATCAGTACCTCAGTGCCTAACATCTTCCTGTCACACAGGATGGAGAGAAAAAATATCATATTTGCATTACTCTAAATGTGATAACCCACACCCCACTTTTGCAGACTAGGCACTTACAGACTGCTGCTCTGCCCAGACAGAGTGGCCATCTTTCCCATGTTCAGGAGGAGGTAGTATACTTTCTAATTTAGTAGTAAATACAATGAAAAGAGGAGGAACAGGAGTCAAACCTTGGAAAAGGGAAGAATTTTCCTTCACTTATTGGTCAATGCAACTATTCCTTATTTCTGAAGCTCATGTTGGGGGAAAATTTCACAAGCACAATGTGGTGAAGTCCAATTTGGATGTTGTTGCAATTTATAGTTAAGAGGCCAGTAGAAATGTGAGCTTTCTGGACAGCTAGTGACATTTTATTGTTTCAGCAGCACAGTTTGTCTCCCTACAGGCATAAAAATAATATAGTGAATGTACTGCAATTGTTGTGCTCTTATAAAGCTCCTGTAGAAGGTGTGATTGAGACATCTCTGTATTAAGGGTAGTAACCAGCCTTAGAGATAGAGCTGGAAACTGTTTTCTCAAAGTGATGAAGTCTTCACTACCTTTTTCCTGACATAAAAAGGCAAAATGATGTATTTTGGAAAAGCGTTGACTCAAAGTTTGTTTGTAAGTGGATAAATACAATAACTGCCACAAAACTAGCAAGTTGTTATATTTTCTATGTTGCAATCTTTTCCTTCTGCAGCTCTCTTCTACTAGATTGGAAATTCAAGAGTCACAGCTTCAGTTTGCACTCCAGTTGTGAAGAGCAGAACATTTATAATACTAATTTATTTTTCTCATTCCAGTGTTCTTAGGAGTTTAAATCAAGAGGGTTCTTTGACATTTGCTTGCACATGTCTATCAGAAGGCATAAATAAATTCAATGTGATTGAGACTTTCATCATTTCTGACTATTCTGATTTTGCAGTAAAAACAATTCAATACATAACTTGCCTGAAATATCAAGGGAGAGCATTCAGTTTTTCAACCAGTTCAGTTTTGGCAAATGAAAATGTTGATCTCTGGGAAGCATGTTGCCAAGTACCATTTTGTTACAGCTTAATAGAGGTTTGAGCAATGCTGAAAAAGAGATCAAGCAGAATCTACCTATCTAATCATCACAATAAATTAATCATAGGAGGATTAATCATATTATTTCTACTGGAAGGCAATTCCAGAATCTCTCCACTCTAGTGGCTGGGAATATGTATCTATTTTATCTTCAGACTATGTATATGGCTTATACCTATCTTGTTCTTGTACTAATCTTGCCTCTTAGCTGAGATACCCATTTCTCCTTTAGTCATAATATGTCACCCTCCTGATATGTCTAGACAAAGTAACAAATTCTGTATGGATTTGTCCAATTCTCAGACTCTGCTTTGAGTTTAAAGAAGCCACATTCTTTCAGTCTTGCTTGTCTGAGATGGTCTTTACCTTTGGTCTGATATCCATATTGGTTTGAAATCCATCTTTCATGAAAATGAGAGTTTACCAGGTCAGGCTTCCCACCACCTTATACTAATTATACTTTCATTTCCTTCTTTTTATAAAAAACTGATCTCAGGATAAATGTGAAGTTAAAGCCTGAACTTAATTTTCTGTGATTCTTTACTCTGTCACATGTTCAATGGCAGAAAAGTAAATTGTTCTGAAGTGGCAAATCTCAAGTTTCCTGTAGGAAAGAGGCAACTGCTTCATAGTAACCAGCAGGCTTCCTAACTTCGGTCTGTCAACAAATCTGTCCTTATCAAAGCTCTTTCAGCACAAATTCATCTCTGCATCCATTTGTATTCAGCTCTGGATACTGGCATGTAGAAAGAATGAAACAAATCCTTCAGGACCAATGCCTTACTGGTAGATATGCGAATTCAGGGGTGGTGGTAGTGGTGGTGGTGGTGGTGATTTAAAATTTTGACCTTTTGGTGGAGAGCAATATTTCTAGGGGGTAAAGAAACTGTATCAAGTTACTGTATACTGGATTACATTTAGACTTATTTTGTGAAAAGAATTACTCCACATTCTACATGGGGAGATTGAGGCTTGGTCTGTTTTAGCAATCAAGCTTGCGTAGTTCAAAGGATTTGGTTTTGTATGTTTATTTCCTGATTACAAGTGTGATTTGAGTATTTCATCAGACTTCAACTTCTACTTAATTTTTTGTGTTCTAAGTTACAAAAATTCCTCAGAATTGAAGTAATATAAAGTGGAGATGGAGAGCAATAATTATCTGTGTGAACTCTGAATCTGTGTTCCTAATATACCTTATATATACCTAATATGCTTAATATAGGCTCTAGCAGTTGGATTTTAAAATTAAAATTATCTATTAGATGAGAACTCTTGATGTGGAAGTTATGGCCCAATGATGGTACTTCATGGTATATTGTAAATAGGTTTTGAAATTTCATCTGAAACACACATTCTTACCTCCTTCACAATCTCTTTTCTCTTTTGACTCTTACCTGTTAAAAAGGTCAACCAAATAACTTAGTCTACAAGCTGAGGAAATAAATGGAACCATTAGAGGTAGCTAATTTTTTATGAGACCAGTTTATCTGTATGTCACCTATATGTTTTATGCAATGGCCTTTCTATACAAGTAGTTTTAAAAAGACATTCTTCAAAATGAAATTTGGATCTTACAGTATCATTTTCATTTGCACATCTCCTGCCACATGCTCTTACTCACATGATACTGGCAGATTGTTCTTTTTCTGGTTTGTTTTTGTTTTTTGTTTTTTTTTTTTTTT
>NDXB01003368.1:0-13415 GCA_002631895.1 Agapornis roseicollis | reverse complement strand
TTTTTGGGGGGGGGGGGGGTATTTTGGGGTTTTTTTGTTTTGTTTTGTTGGGTTTTTATTAATTTCTGTAGAGGAAGGCAGCTATAAAGGCTGATTGGTTCCCAGTTAACATACCCAGTAAGTTAGCAGGGCAATAAGAATCGTTCCTACCTCTGTAGATTTGGCAGAAACAGGAAATTTTCATTTGAAAAGAAGATGCACTTCAGATAAAAAGACTGAAATGTTTTAAGGGTTATTAACTGTGTTTCCTTCCTTGTCAGTCCCATTTCTGTTCCAAAATCCAGAAGGAAAATAATTAAACCATAAGTCTGTATGCTGGGGTGGGTATGTATGTGCGTATGTTTATAGAATTACTTTTTCCATGCAGGTCAGCCTGCAGCTTTGGGGGATGCTTGCATGCTTCCTGCTTGGCAGCTGATCCACATGGAGACCCACACAGTTGAGATGGTGATGATTGTGAACTATGGGCCAGGGGCAGACAGAGGGGGGTTGCCTGCAAGCTGGGGAGTACTCCTGGACATTAGCTACTAGGGCTTGGAAATGTGTAGGTGTTTATTAATTGTCTGTGTCTGGTATCATCATTTATCTGTTGTATTGACAATATTGACCCTGAATATATAGTGCAGTGATTGCTGCTAAATTATGCCATTAAGAAGTCAATAAAATGCTTTGATCATGATTTGAATTAAACCATATGAACTGAGATGTTTTTCTCCCTGCAGCAACAGCCACTGCAAGATGTGGTTTGCAAAGGCAGCAGCTGGAGAAGAAACTCATCGCAGAGGTTGAGTTACAAGCAGAACACCTTTGGCTCTGCTCTGGCATGCTACAGAAGCCAGAATATGCACTGCCTCCAGGACAGGTGCAGCCAAGCCCCTGCAGAGGAACGTGGCTTCTCAAAAAATGCCAATTTGACCTTTTTGCCCACATTTGCTTCTTGTGTCTCTAGCACCAGCATCCTTCTGCATGATGCCCTGAGAGGTATGCATATTTTCTGCTTCCATTTGGTGAACTGATTTGCATTGCTCCAAGCCTGTTTGTGGTGGAGTTCCTAATCCCCATTCAGAAGGTTTTGATGTGTGATTTGGCTAGGGGAACATTTCAGTAGAAAATTGCAACTTTATTAGCTTACTAAATCTGACTTTTGAGAAATAGTGGTGTGTAGGTCATTGGAAATAGAATAAACCACAACCTAAGAGCAGCTGCGGTTCAGGTAATGTTTGGGTTTCAGGTAAGCCTGAAACCTTTAAAGACTCTAGAGCCTATAAAGTTTTTTAAGGCCAGCAAAGGATTTTCATCTTGTAAAGACCTCACATACCCATTTTTATTACAATCACACGTCTACCAAGAACTCTGTGTTCATCTTTGTTTCTGGAAATTGAACCTGTGGCCTTTTATCCAGTTTGACTAGAAGCTGTGAGTTGTGATACTATAGTCGGTGCACTTTTCTAGCCCAGCTCTTATTTAAACTTTGAGCTCTTGCCTCTGTGAGAAGTGGTGTAAAATCCTGATTGTCTGATATTTTGATTCCAAGGAAGAAAAATCCATGTTGATTACACTCTGCCACCAAATGCTATCCTGCATTGTATCTAAAGATGATAGTCAAAACCCAACAGAATAGACTTCCATAGTTTTAAGTAGAAACTTAAAAGAATGGGAGAAAGGAAAAGCTTTGCTCTGTAAAGTCAGAGGTAGAAAGACTGAGTGCTATCTTTGGAAAATGACAGCTTCTAGAAAGTTTAAACCAAGTAATACAGCAGGCGAGGGGCAACCTTAATGTTGTCATGCTTTTCTCAAGCCTTACCCAGTAAGCAAGGTGAAATTTTAGCCAAAATATTCAACATGATGAGAAGGAGGAAAAGTCACTTTGTGGGACACAAAATGAATGAAATGATGTTGATACATGTTGAAACATCTTCACCTACCTTTTAGTATATAATATACCCCATGCACTTACATACTCTGTTTGCTCTGGGTTTGTTATTGACTGAATCACCAGAGGAAAATAAGTAATTTTTTATGCTCTTGGTATCTCATTCTTCTGGTCCTTGTGTTGTATTCAGGCATTTCAGCTATTCTCATTTTGGTGGATAATGATTTCAAGAGTGACAGCAATACACAGTGGGATGGATTTTTTTTTCCCCTTCACTGAAAAATCAAAACAAACCCAGTGTGATTTCAACATTTTCTTCTTCATTGCTCTGGGAGACAGCCAAACCTTACCTACGGATGCTATTGATGAGATTCATATATCATAATCAAAAAGGGAAAGAAATCTGTGTTTTTAGTAACACATTGTGAAATACCAGGATAAACAAAGAACATAGTAAAAGACTTATTAAAACATTTGCAGTACCGATAAAAAGCAAAGGCCATTTAACCTTCCTCTGACAGGCAGAAAACTGTTCTGCCTGTTCTGTTTGCTGGAAGCTTACTACAGGTAACCAATGACGCAAAATGCTGGTCTACCTACTCAGAATGCAATTTTATAATGCTATTAATAGCAGAAACCTTATGCTCCTTTGAGATCCAAGCTTCTCCTGGACAAATAATTTAGGCTAGATCCAAATAAGGACAAAGGACTTCTGGCACTTTAATCTGAACCTGGACTTTTTCCTCTATTTGCCTTGCACCATTCCCCAACTGTCCTAAAAATTCCATTTTATGTATCAAGATTCTGCAGCTGCTCCTTTTGCTACTCACACTGAATGGCTAGGAATCATTAAGTTAGGTGAGTCAATGAGTCAAAGCAATGGTAGGTGCTTGCTTTTTAGGAAGAATTCCTACTCCTTAAGAATAAGAGGTGATGGGTATAAAACAAACTATTGCCACAGCTGGTGATGTTCTGTGCTTTCTCCGGCATCAAGAGATTCAGGGACTTACACAAAATATTTGTTTGCCCCTAAACATAAATTTGATTAGGACACACCAAGCCATTGTTGTCTGTCTCTGCTTTTTTTACGAGCACCTCTTGGCAGCAAGCAATGCATGGGGAGGCTCTATTTGAGGTTATGATCCTTAGATCTAGATATCCACATATAGATATCCATATACATTAAGTGCTTTATTTCCGTTGCTGTCAGTGGAGTTGGAGAGCAATTGAGCTGGCTTGTCAATGAGTGCCTACTTTAGGTTGAGCTTTAGTTGTCCAGGTTTCCTTAACTGCTACTAGCGGATCTGATTGCATGGGATGTCTGCAAACTTGAGCACCAGAAGAAAGACCACAGGAGCCTCATGGTTACAGCATTTGGCTGGAAAGATGGACTTCCCAGTTCTATTCCTTTTCTGTTTCTGTAGCAAGCACTGTTCAGTGTGAGAAACAGGCTTCCCTGCTCTTAGAAGGATGCTCTCAGATGAAAGAAACCAGGCTCCTTTTGTGTCTTCTTTCACACCAGTTTTCTCCAGTGCTGTGTCTGATCACTTTCTAGGTGGTTATTAGCTGGTATGACTACGACTCATCTTATATAGCTCTTTCATTCTACATTTATTCCCTGAAATAAATTTATGAGCAATCACATGTCTCCTATCTGGTAAAAGCAAAATATTTTTCACTTTAAGTGAAAGTTGCAGACATTTATGAACAGGTCATGGTTTCTAAATCAATTCATTTCAGTACTGGAACAGTCCCTGAGAAACCTCTCTCCTGTAGACAGAACTGTAACTTCATAGTGGTAACTCCATTGTGAAATAGAGTTTTCCAGAGTGAAACTGTTGAATTCAGTCTTTGTTTTAGACCACAAGGATCCTATTTCATGCATTGAATGCCAAGGAGCTTAATTATTTAGTACTTTATAGTTTAAACTGGAAAATTTCCCAGATTACTTATCTGTTCTCAAACACTTGAACAAATGAGGAAAGCAAGGGATATTTATTAGAATGAGTAAATAACCAGTGAATAGAGGGCTCTTTCTCAAAAAAGTGTGGTCAATATTCTAAATCACTCTGATACTTTAGCTGGTATGTATTTCTAACACACTCATTTCAGACAGAAATATAGCAAGGATACTTCAGTGTTTGCTAAAGTGTAGCTTACTGCTGTACTCTTGTTAATTTGGATGTAAAAAGTATACAAAACCAGAGAGGCTTGGGAAAAAGAATTTTTCTGTTATTATTGTTAATTCGAATGTTTCTTAGTTTTACTAGAGTGAATAAAAATTCTCATCATATTGTAGCCTAATCTAGTCAAACCTTGGAAAATTCAACAGTTTTGCAGTTTTCATCTATTTTTTCATAAAGATAATTGTTTGCAAATTCTTTTTTCTTTGCCAGGAGTGCTGATAAAAAGGAAATAACTTGCATTAAGGAAATGATCTTTTAAAAAACCTATCTCATTCAAATTACAGCAAGGAAGAGGTAGTTTAGCTAACACAAAAAGATGTAAAATACAGCTCCTTCTGTGGGAATGTCAGCTTATTTTGTCATGCTCAGTGTTTATATGAAAAGCTATTTTAATTCATAATGTGTGTCTACAAAAACACAGCTGTGAGAGAAGTGCTGACTCATTGTATGTAGTTTATGGCCGATCTGTGCAGACACATCTGTGCCCTGAGGGGGACAAATGTCAAGTTTAACAGGGACTGGGGTTGTTTCCAACCAGCACCAACTCTTATTATCAGTAGGCTTTTTCTTTGCCTTTCATCCACAAAGACTTTACTGTTTGGAAATGTACAACTGCCTGTCTCAGGGTATCCTTCATCTAACAGCTTCTGTAGTCTAATGCTTCTTCTGATTATAAAATAATGTTTCAGACTTTATCCAGAGACCCAAACGGAAGCTCATATTAAGCCTAAGTTTGCAAAATCCTTACAGACCAGGGGACTTGCTTGTCTTACAGACCTCTTCCATAATGCTTTCAGCTCTTAAAAAACTTAACTACAGTGGTAAATACCTGTGATTAGCAGTTTGACAAGACTTTCTCAAAACATATCAAAACACAAGAACACTAATGATTCAGCAAATGACCAGCATGGTTCTAAGAATTATAATAGCTGATAGTAATCAGACTGATAGATTTACCATCATGAATTGATTAGCCTCTTTCAGTGACTATTATGGCAGAAATAGCAATGGTATCTACTGTTAACAGAGAAAGATTAGACAAAATATGTCTGCTTTGGAGGACTTAAAAATCTTTTATCCTCTGTTTACTGTGAATGATATTAGGGTCATGGTGATTACAAATAATCCATCCACATGCCTTCGAAGAACCAAGTCCTTGAAAGATTTGATTCCCCCAGAAGTGTGAGGACATTTGTGCCTGATTGAATGAATGCAATGTTGCCTATTATTCAATTATTTCCTTTTCCCATAGAAAAGGTGTAATAGCTAGGCAGTCGACAAGGATTTACGAAGTTATTAGTAACAGCACAAAGTCTCCCTGACCTACAGATGGGCAGCAAGTCAGTTTTCACTTACATTCTTACAGCGTAAAAGGTTACCAACACCTGCAAAGCTGCCTCAGCCATTACATATTTCCCTTTCTGGTATTTCTCTGGACTTTCTCTCATCCTAGTATTTAATCTTCCTGCCAGCCCTAAGATTTCTTTGTTTTAGTTAGGTTTGCCTTATTTCTAAGTTATGCCATGACTTTTTATCTCATGGGTTGATCCAAATTCTCTTTGCCCCTTGACTCTGGACAGCATAGTGAATCGAAAGACAAATTCCCTTAAATCAGGTTTTGTTTTGTTGGCACGTGACATAGTCCTTTGTTGGGAGAAGTGCCTCAGGAGCCTAAGGACACTGATTAAGGATATGACAGAGCTCATCTGAGAGCTGCTGGCAAGGTGCAGGCAAGTCTGCCTGTCCTTTACATCCTCCTTTGGCCTTTACGTCCCACCCACAGACTGATCTTTTTCTGACTCTACCATGAGTTGGTTCACCAGCAAACTGGAAAACAACCTGGAAAAAACACTGGATATTTTTCTGTGTTTTAGCACTCTAAACTGGCTAATTATGAGGTTGCATAAGAGAGGAGATAGGGAGATATTGGGAGTCTGCTGCTAGTGGGGACACTTCATCATCAGATGGGCTCAGCCACCTTTGTACTTTGCCCAGTCTCTTTGGCTTTAGGAATAATAAAACATCATGTATTAATAAAGTATGTATTAACAGGGATTTTACAAAGGATTTGATATATGATTAAATAATTTCGTTGGACTATTGTATTAAGCTATTTTACAATGGTTAGGTTTCATTTGAAATTATGGCATCTAGTTACATCTTGCATATGATGTCTGTGAGATAACTTTCATAAGAGTTTATGGAAGTTGCTAAACTTTGCTGCAATACTCAGTGCCCCACAGAGATACTTGGGAGTTTCCTGGATCAGCTTTATAATGCTCATTTAACCAAGAGCATGGAAAATACCAACTACTTTCAAATCAAATTATTCCTTCCCCCCACTTCAAAATATCAAATACTCAAAATGGAATCAGCACGTCAAGATCAAAATTAAATTTTGATTTACATTTTTTTTTTTTCAGGGAGCATCGCTCTTCATTAATGAAAAACAATACTTCTAAATCCTCCTTTCTTCTCTTATATAAATAATCTTATCATGGACACACCTGGGAAGATTTACCTTGATTTCCAAAGACCCTGAATCAGTTTCAAAATTGATTTCATTTTTATTATTTTCTTCAGATAGGTTTTTCTGCAAGACCTTTTGAATTGAGCAAGTAGTTAGAGCTTTCAGTCATAAAGAATAAGTGACATATTTTTCTAATCAGTTCATCATGTGGTATTTACTCCTAAACGAAAGAAACCTTCAACCCGGCTTTAAGGAACAGACCAAAGAACACTGCAGAGTACTTGGCAATCTATAACATTTACCTGTAAAAAACATTCATATTGCTTTCCAAATTACTTGAGTATGAAAAATGCAGTGACAAAATTTCTCGTGTTTCTGCTCCTATGCTGGTCAAGAACTGAAAGAGGCACCTTGGTATTCTCAAGGTTTCCAAACAGCAACTTTAGGCTCACTGCAGTTATTAATAATGAAATTACTTTTGATTTATACGTGTTCCAAACCTGAGTTGGCCTTACTGGCTTTGGAAAATTTGTTCCTGACTTCTGCTGTTGTGAGTAAGAGGCAAACAAATTCAATCAATTTTGTTGTCTTTTACTCTTCTTGCCTTATACAGTCTATACTTTTTTTTTTCTCCTTGTGTACAGAAGACTAGAGAGTTGTTCAAAGACAGAAAATGTTTCTAGAAGAGTCTAAGGCAGAGAAGAGAATAAGAAATATCAGGAATTACACAATGTCAGTGTGATCATTTCATACCATTGCTCCAGACTTCACTGCCCTTCCAGACACTTTTACAACTGTGCCAACTGACAGCATTTTAATGCAGTTACAGATTATTTATTGGACTTCCAGCAGTCCTGCAAGAGAGGAATTAGGAAAAAAAAGATAAAATTTTATCCAGTTTTTTAGCGTTGTGGGCCCTTGCAAACCTCATGAAGTTCACCAAGGCCAAGTGCAACGTGTCCTCCACCTGGGCTGGGGAAATTACACACACACGTGAAGGAGGATTGGGAGCAGCTCTGAAGAGAAAGACCTGGGGGCCTTGGTTAATGGAGCTCAACATGACTCGGCAATGGGCATCCAGAAAGCCAGACATATCCTGGACTGCATCAAAAGGAGTGTCTCCAGCAGGCTGAGGGTGGTGATTCTGCCCCTCTACTCTGTTCTTGTGAGGCCCCACGTGAAATACTGTGTTCAGCTCTGAGGCCCCTGACATAAGAAGTACATGGACCTCTTGGAATGAGTCCAGAAGAGGGCTACAAAGATAATCAGAGAGGATGAAAGAGTCAGGCTTGTTCAGCCTGGTGAAAAGAGCAATTCAGGAAGAACTTACCTACAAGAAAGCAGGAGAAGGACTTTTTACAATGCCATGTAGTGATAGCACAAGGAAGAATGGCTTTAAGCTAAAAGAGGGTAGATTTAAATTAGATATAAGGAAGAAACTCTTCATTATGAGAGTGATGAGACACTGGCACAGGCTGCCCAGTGAAGCTGTGGTTGCTCCATCCATGTCAGTGTTCAAGGCCAGGTTGGACAGGGCTTTGAGCAACCTGGTCTAGTAGAAAGTGTCCCTGCCTATGGCAGGGGGGTTGGAACTGGATGAAATTTAAGGTCACTTACAACCCAAAAAATTCTACGATATTAAAAATTCATACATTTTCCTAGCAGGTATTCTTTCAAGGTATAACTCTACCAAGGAAGAAGTATCTTATTTCCAAGGGAGCCACTATGTGTAGAATGCAACTATTGAAGCACTTTTGTGCTTTCAGTCTTACAGTGGATATGCTTATTCATTTTGCTGCATACAGGTGGCAGTGCATAAGATATGATTTGGTGGTAATTCTTCCTAAAACACAAGTCTTGTGCTTCTACATTTTCCTAAATTGTTACTCTCTTATGAGGCACTGGCAGGTACACAGGTTGTAGGCCTGGATCTGAAGGTCACAGGTAACGGATACTCACTACTTTCATCCTCAACTGCAAATTATGGTTTAACTGCCATTTGTACCTTTGAAAAAGTTCCCTTTAAGTGTTTTGCTGAATTAGAGCCTGTGTAGTCTAGCTCACTTCATACCGTACAGGTTGAGGTCTATAGCCAAAGGCTTTGCAGGATTAAGAAAACAACTGTTTCCTGATACACCAGCTCTTTTTTGTTGCTGTCTGACTCTTAGTGAAGATACTGAAATGTTGCTCTGATCAAAGAGATAACAGAGGCTAAAAATGGTACGATATGAAAAAAACATTGCAGGACAGTGACGGGATACATGCTATCACACTGCTCAAGGGGAATATCAAGGGACAGAAAACAGTTTACCAGCATCAAAGAAGCTGATAATCTTGTTAAGGAAAGTAAACAGAAGTCATTAGTCAGTTGTCAGTGACTGATCTCTGGCAATTACAAAAATGAGGAGAGGTAGAACATCACTGCAATGACCAACAGTTGAGGACAAAGGGCTGCAGAAAATCATTCTTCTCTCCAAAAGCCGAAGGACAGCATTGATAACTAAAATTAATGACAATAAAAAATATTTTTCCATTTCAATCAGTGTTACTAGCTTACCTAATAGCGTTCCTCACAAAGATTTTTGATATCTGAATATTTCTCATGGTCTCTAGACTGTACATCAGCAAAGGGCTCAGAAAAAATGGCAAGATTTTAAGAAAGGGAGGATAGTTGATCCTACCAAGCATGCACAGTTTGAAAACTTGCTAAAATTCTGCTCACAAGTTTTATCAAAGTGGTACTTACGTTTATTCACCCAAGAGGGTGTGTGGCATCTCTCCCATAGTGCTTCTGCTTTTTCCCTGACTTTATCCTAAGGAGACCACTTTAAAGTGTGAGAGTTGGAAAATTTGCTCCTCCTACAGAGGACTCAGTCCTCCTGCAGAGTCTGTTAAGCCACTGGCACTTTTGATGCAGGAATACACTGTATGGATGGTTTATCTTCAAAAAAACAGGTTGGAGTCACCAAATTCCATGTAGAATCCTGAATAAAGTCCACAGATACTGAAGTCAAACATGAAAAAAAAGTATTTATTCAGATATTGCCTTATCCTGAATGTACCTATACCCCGTATGTTACCCTGGTCTTTCACTTTTACGTGTCCAAAGCAACACTGATATGACTTTGTATAGGTTTATTCTATCTCAGCTTGAACAACTCAGCCAAACTCAGCCACTGCCATAGGCCAAGCCACAGCAGAACTAACAAACTTTTTGGATTTGTCCTGATAATTTGCCCTTTGAGAATGGCTGTAAGTTTGAGCTCCTCACACAAGATAGCAGTCACACTGTGAACATTAAACATTCTGGAATCTCATATTTCCTGTCTAAATGTATAAATCTTATAGGTTTGCAGTGCAGAACTATGATGTGCCCCTGAACATGTATCTGTTAAACAGGAGAGGTAATGCAAATTTTCATAGAATCATAGAACCATAAAATAGTTAGGGTTGGAAAGAACCTTAAGATCATCTAGTTCCAACCCCCCTGCCAGAAGCAGGGACACCTCACACTAAACCATGCCACCCAAGGCTCTGTCCAACCTGACCTTGAACAATGCCAGGGATGGAGCAATCACAACTTCCTTGGGCAACCCATTCCAGTGCCTCACCACCCTAACAGGAAAGAATTTCTTCTTTATATCTAATCTAAACCTCCACTGTTTCAGTTTTAATCCGTTACTCCTTGTCCTGTCACTACAGTCCCTAATGAAGAGTCCCTCCCCAGCATCCATATGGCCCACTTCAGATACTGGAAGGCTGCTATGAGGTCACCATACAGCCTTCTCTTCTCCAGGCTAAACGGTCACAACTTTCCCAGCCTGTCTTCGTATGGGAGGTGCTCCAGTCCCCTGATCATCCTTGTGGCCCTCCTGATGGCCAGTGGCTTGGCAAGTTCATTTGCCAGCTCCTTCAGGACCTGTGGATGGACTTCATCAGATCCCATGGACCTGGCATGATCTCAGGCAATTTTCCAGGCAAACAACGTGTAGCAATGTCTCCTCATGTCATACTCATGCCAGAGACCTGCTTTTTGAAGGTATGTTCATACCCACACAGCAGAACCAGTGGCTATCAAAGTCCAGGTGCGCTACATCCTAGTGCCTGAGCATCAAGGTAAACATGCCTATGTGTATATCTTCAGGCTTAAAAGCAGCACAAAGTTTTTCTGCACTATTAAGACTGGGATGCCTAATGACACACCAAAAAAAAAAAACACCCTGAATTGGAAATAAGCAGTAAATTACTTGGTAAAATTTTAGCACCTTCCCAATTAAGCTCTGCAATATTAAGGTGTGAATTCTCTATTTTAGGGATTTAGGCATATGATGTTTACTTGCTCTCTATATAGCAAAATCTATTGTGGAGCTACTGCTTCATCCCTTTTAAAGCCTTAATACAGAAAATATGGTTTTTGCAATTAAGCCAGTACCTGGAGAAGTAAAAGTTGCCCCCTCTATACAGCATCAAAAGAGGACAGAAAAGGCCATATCTCACCTTCTATTTTCTTCGCAGTCTGGGCCTACATTCTTATGGTGTGAACATCTCGTGTGGAGCAAAGTCTCTGGGTTTATCTGAATCTTTGATGTCCTAATTTGAGGGAAATAATCTTGTTAATATTACAAGGTATCCTTGCCTGGACATTAACTCTTTCAGGAAAATGTCTGCACAATTCGTTCTTCTTTTGTATGAACTGGAGCATATAGGTTGTAAATAATTGATACGCAACAGCTGAACAGCATTTTACACATTTATGCCCATTCTTGTAATTCAAAGCATTTGTAATTATGTCTTTTCAAACTCAAGAAAACTGTGGAGAAGGTAATAAGAAACTGCATCACTGTACTTCTTCATTGTATAAGAATCAAGGACATAAAAGAAAGATCAGGTAATTGCACCAAAATGATTGTCTCATCAATGCCTCAAATATGAAAACTTTCAGTTAAAGTGATGAAAATAACACAGCACATAAGAAGGTAATGGCATGTAGCACAGAAAAAAAGTACCCTTTCACAACAGTAACAAAATTGCTATCTTATAAGTGTGATTTTATTCAATAAAAACAGAAAAATCTAGTTCTAAATGCCATTCAGCTCATAACTGTGCTGAAAACCACTGTGTAAAAAGTCAAGAATGTGCTTCTGTCTGTCACTAACTTGAACTTAAGTGCCAGGAAGGAAATCAACTTCAGATAAAGACACAGTCATCAAGGTGTCTTTATGTGGGTACCTGTATATGAACTAAAACTTTAAGCCCCTCACTGGCAGTCAAAGCAATCAGAGTGACTTAACTAATGCTTCAATAGATACCAGCATCTGACCAACTGATTTGCTGCCTCAACCATATTGACAAAGAACTACACTGAGTTGCGTAAACATAACTGTCTCATTCTGGTTTGTGTGCAGTTGTGCTTACTCTTCCAAAGTATATAAGTCTTTGTTCATCCCATGCAAAAGGTTTAGATACCTCAGGATGTTTCAAATGGCACAGTCACCATATTTAAAGAATTGCATTTGTTTCTTATGTCTTCATTAATTGGAATAGGAATCATGTTGTATCCAGTCTAATGTTTGCTCTTCGTTTTGTTCAGATAGGTCTTTCTCCACTAATTATATTAGTGACTTTGTCAACTGGTTAGGTTTTTCCTTCAGGCACCAAATAGTTAGATATGACAAAGACACAAAAATATGTCCACCAGATTTTATACTTACAATGGTTAATTTTAATGCAATGAGCATTAAGAGTAATTTATTTTATACCACTTCTTGCTAATGCAAGTACATGAATACTTAATAGATATGAAAGCAATGGAGATATTCCTTGAAGAAAAGCTCAGTATTAAATTCATATTTCATCTTGGAAGTATAAAATATTGTGAATCATGCAACAGAACTACATTATGACTCCTCTGAAGGGTATGGACATTACATTCATTGTACATGTTCACTTCCTATTTTTGTTTTATTCATCACATCTTTTAGTCAGAACGAAATTACAAATGGTATCAAATCAGTGCTGACATCTGACTATACAGAGGTCTGCATCAGTAATACAGGACAAATTCTTCTCTGGGAAAACTCTGTGAGTATCTAGCAGAATAGAATTTTCATAGAATCATAGAATAACTAGGATTGGAAAGGACCTTAAGATCATCTACTCCCAACCCCCCTACCATAAGCAGGGACACCTCACACTAAACCATGCCACCCAAGGCTCTGTCCAACCTGGCCTTAAACACTGACAGGGATGTAGTGCTCACAACTTTCTTATATCCAATCTAAACTTTCCCTGTTTAAGTTTGAACCCATTACCCCTTGTCCTGTCACTACAGTCCCTAATGAAGAGTCCTTCCCCAGCATCCCTATAGGCCCCCTTCAGATACTGGAAGGCTGCTAGGAGGTTTCCACTCAGCCTTCTCGTCTCCAGGCTGAACAGCCCCAACTTTCTAAGCCTATCTTCATATGGGAGATGCTCCAGTCCCCTGATCATCTTCGTGGCCCTCCTCTGGACTTGTTCCAACAGCTCCATGTCCTTTTGATGTTGAGGACACCAGAACTGCACACAATACTCCAGGTGAGGTCTCATGGGAGAAGAGTAGAGGGGCAGGATCACCTCCCTCGACCTGCTGGTCACGCTTCTTTTGATGCAGCCCACGATACAGTTGGCTTTCTGGGCTGCGAGCGCACATTGAAGCCGGCTCATGTTCATTTTCTCATCGACCACCACCCCCAAGTCCTTCTCCGCAGGGCTGCTCTGAATCTCCTCTTTGCCCAACCTGTAGCTGTGCCTGGGATTGCTCCGATCCAGGTGGAGGACCTTGCATTTGGCATGGTTAAACTTCATGAGGTTGGCATCAGCCCACCTCTCAAGCGTGTCAAGGTCCCTC
>NDXB01003360.1:97282-115352 GCA_002631895.1 Agapornis roseicollis | reverse complement strand
GCAGGTCGAAGGAGGTGATCCTGCCCCTCTACTCTGCTCTCGTGAGACCTCACTGGGAGTATTATGTGCAGTTGTGGTATCCTCAACATAAAAAGGACATGGAGCTTGTCGTGGTTTAAACCCANCCAGCAGGTCGAAGGAGGTGATCCTGCCCCTCTACTCTGCTCTCGTGAGACCTCACTGGGAGTATTATGTGCAGTTGTGGTATCCTCAACATAAAAAGGACATGGAGCTTGTCGTGGTTTAAACCCAGCCCTCCCCTGCTTCCAGAGGGATGGGGAGGAGAATCAAAAGAATGCAATTCCCACAGGTTGAGATAAGAACAGTTTAGTAACTAAGGTATAACACAAATCACTACTGCTACCACCAATAATAATAATGATAAAGGAAATAACAAGGGAAAAGAATACAGCATCTCACCAACCACCAACAGATAACTCACAACACCCTAACTCAACCGAGTGCTGACCAACCAACTCCTCCAACAACCCCAGAGAGAACTCACCCTTCCAGGTAACTCCCAGTTACATCCTGGGCATGACATGCTATGGTATGGAATACCTCTTTGGCTAGCTTGGGTCAGGTGTCCTGTCCCTGCTTCCTCCTGGCCTCTCCTCCTTCCTGGCAGAGCACGAGGCTCACAAAGTCCTTGGTCAGAACAAAACATTCGAGCAGTAACTAAAAACGTCCCTGTTATCAGTTTTGTTCCCAAGTTGAGTCAAAACACAGTACTGCACCAGCTACTAAGGCGGCGAAAAATTGACTGCTATTGCTGAACCCAGGACAGAGCTGTTGGAACAAGTCCAGAGGAGGGCCACGAGGATGATCAGGGGACTGGAGCATCTCCTGTATGAAGACAGGCTGAGAGAGTTGGGGCTGTTCAGCCTGGAGAAGGCTGCGTGGNGGGACTGGAGCATCTCCTGTATGAAGACAGGCTGAGAGAGTTGGGGCTGTTCAGCCTGGAGAAGAAAAGGCTGCGTGGAGACCTCATAGCAGCCTTCCAGTATCTGAAGGGGGCCTGTAGAGATGCTGGGGAGGGACTTTTCATTAGGGACTGTAGTGACAGGACAAGGGGTAACGGGTTCAATCTTAAACAGGAGAGGTTTAGATTGGATATAAGGAGGAAGTTCTTTACTGTTACGGTGGTGAGGCACTGGAATGGTTGCCCAAAGAAGTGTTAGATGCTCCATCCCTGGTGGTGTTGAAGGCCAGGTTGGACGAAGCATTGGGTGACATGGTTTAGTGTGAGGTGTCCCTGCTTATGGCAAGGGTTTGGAACTAGATGATCTTAAGGTCCTTTCCAACCCTACCTGTTCTATGATTCTGTGATTCTGTGTGTTGCTCAGGGGTTAGTGTTAGGGCCAGTTGAGGCGTTATTTCCATAGTTTTGATCATCCACAAACTTAGATACTGAAAACTCTTTGAACTGTCATTCTTCATTACTGACTTACATGGATGCTTGCAGGTGGCTGGCAGAGACCTTTAGAGAGTCACCTCATCTGCTTCTGAAATGGATGAAGCCATTCAGAAGCATTACCAATGCAGAATCGAAGACTGCCTTTCAAATTCACACCAACTGTCCCTCCAGAAGACAAATCCTACCTACGGTTCACATTTACTGGTGTATGTTTCCTTTTTAGCTCAAACTGCAACACAGTATTGACAGGAGGTCATGAAAAACCATGTAGTCTTGTCATGCCACCTTGTGCTAGATAGGTGGCAGGCAACAAAAATAATAGGCGAAGAATTCAAACACAAGTAAAATAAATGTATCATAGAACTATAGAAGAGATCACACTAGACCCATAGATATAGTATCACTGATATCTAGGGCATTTTGAAATCCTGAATGTTTTTCCTGTTTAATCTAAGCTTCTAGTGGAAAGTGTCCCTGCCCATGGCAGGGGTGTTGGAACTACATGATCTTTAAGGTACCTTTCAACCCAAACCATTCTGTGATTCGATGATATAAATTGTCTCTTGTGTCTTGTAAAAACACAGAATCTTGCTCAGGTCCGAGATGTTAAACAGAATTTTATGTACTATGTATATGGCAGCACTGGCACTGGAAAATCCTGTGTTAAGAGCCACTTTGTAAGCATGAACTTGGGCACATAAAGTATATATGCAAAGTGCTCTGTGGAATACAGGATATGAAAAGTAACCAGCACAATCTGCCACATGTTAACAGACCCTGAAAAATGTCATGACAGGAGAAAAATTTACATGTCATTGTTTCCTAAACCTCATCAAAGTCCTTTCATAATCTCTCACCTGCGCTGCCCCCAGTAAGAGATATCTATTCATTTACAATAGGAGGGAAGAAGGCCAGGCTGTGATCAGAAGTAATTCTTGTCCCCAGGTGCTTCATAAATCACATTTAGATAATCTGGTAATGAAGATGGTAATGGAAATGATGCTGAGGCAGTGAGTTATAGGTATTTGCAGGTGGTGTGACAAGGAGTTCACCCCAGGAGCCCTCTTACTCAGTTGTCTGCTTCTTCCCCCTTGTGCTTCTAATTCTCCCTTGTCTCTGATTTTGTTCTGGTTACTCAGGTCGTGAGTCATACACCTTGAAATAACAGTAACCCTCATTTCCAAATTCAAGCTTCAAAGACACATGAGCAATTATGGTACTTCGAGAAATTAAGGTTCAGTTTTGCCAAGCGTTGACCTTGTGAAGTGCTGAGCTATTTTGCCCTCAGTTCAATAACATGCCTCTCCCCGTGTTTAGCTTTAAGTTTTGGACTTGGTTGCTTGCAATTAAGCACATGTTTAAGCTGTTTGGTAGATTGTGGTCTGAGCATACAGTGCCTGTCAGATTCTAGTCGTACAGGACAGAGTACTTGGGGATGTGTCTGTGCTAGGGCTGCACATTTATTCTAGATGCTGAGAACTCTGCCCAATGTTTCTGTAATGCTTCTTCCCTGCCTTCCAAGCCCTGACATTTTGTCCTGTAAAATATATATAAAGTGTATATATTTTATATATATATAAGGTATAGTTCTACTGTTCCTGGAACATTTCCACAAGCATGGAATTGTATCCAGCATGAATGCAGGAAGGATACTTAAAGAGTTGTGGGCAGCTGAATGAACTTACTGGATGGCTTCTTGTATGACCACTTCACTGTCACAGGAGAGTATCCTTCCACATTCATCCAACAGCTCATACTCCCTACATGACCAGTATGGGTTAGATAATAGTGCTGAAGAGGGCACTATATTGTACTCTCCCCACCAGCACTGACTATACTTTTCTGTTATGTGCAGCTGCAAGCAAAATCAAAGAATCTGATGGAATATGTCTAAACTTCAGAAGTCAGAAGTACCTCCACAATAGTCCCAAGTCCAGGCACATACATCTCTCTGGTATGTCAGAGTGAGCCATAGATGTGCACCAGCCTATCCTTTTGCCTCACCCACTTCTTCAAGCCTTTGTTTCATGGGTAATAAACTGAGAACAAAAGTCAACCATGACACATTCTTCCAGACCCCCAAGCAAGGAACATATGTCAGGTATTCCAGACCTATGGCATTATGCATGCAGCCACATGTCCTGTGGTGGTTTAGGGACTTGAGTCCTTCTCTTTCTGTTAAGTCTCACCATCCATTTTGGAATACAGTTTTCAAAATATACTTTTCATGAAGCATAGGAATTTCATAAACAAGCTTGCTTTTGTCTTTGTGAAAAGGCTGTCCCTATGGGATTTCTCCCTCTCTCTGGCTATCTGATGTCCTCTGCTCATTAGGACCCACATAAAACTCCTGTCTAGTGAATTCACACCTGCCTTTGGTTCTGTCATCTACCTAGACAAACAGCTGCCTCTGTCTCACCAAAACACACAATCCAGGTACCAAGGTGCAGCCTCACAGGAGAGGTCCATGCCAGACTCTGTAGAAATAAAATCCTAAATCCATAGCCCTCCCTCTCACCCAGCTCTTCACCCTGGCCTGAACATAGGTGCCAAGAAAACAAGAAATGTGTATTTGAAGGACAGAATAGTGGTTTTCTAAACAGTAGCCTAATACTACAGAGTTGGTAAAAAAGAGGAGTACTCGGTACTTAAGGTTTTTAAGATTATTCATACAAGGAAATGATAAAGAAATTCTGTCTGACATAAGCAGCTAGAAAAAGGTTCTGCCCATAAAACTTAATCTTTAAACTTTACAAATTTTGCAGAGAGACTTCAGTTTTTTGCCTTTTTACATTATTTTAGTGCCTGTCTGTTGCAGACCTCGTACAGTATTTGCTGTTAATCCCATGTGCCCAACTACCTCAAGGCTTGTTTTTATCAAAACAAAAAGCTGTGGTTTGTTTCAACATCTGAACATCAGCAGCAGGTTAGCCATGCAATGTCCCCAGTTTCAGACTGACCTCTGGCAATCCTGCTTCCTGGTGGAATAACACCATGTGTTCACTTCCTAACACCTGACATGCATTCATATTCCAGAAGTAACAGTATGTAGGAAGGGAATCTAACATTCAGTCAAACCCATTGTCTTTATCTTTCGGAGAGATGACAAAATTCTGTTAGCAGAAGTGGAATTGAAACAAGTCCTTTCCAACTAGAAGTTTCACACATTTTCAGGCATATGCTAACCAAAGTTTGCTGAAAATAAAATGGAAAGTGATGCGGAAGCTAAAGTAACTTCATGTGCTATATTCAAAGCCAGACTGTGAATGGATTTCTTGAAATACCAAATTCTAACTGTAAAAAACCTGTCAGAATGCATCACGTATGAACACAGAAAGACATTACGGACCATAGGGAGATGAATATCTGTGATGAGAAGAACAACCCAACTGGCATGTAGGGAACTGCTTGAAGCTGCCTTTGTTATGGCTACAGTAAAAATACACATCTATTTTCTTAGAATAACAAAGCATTCATTCTCTTTCCTGCTTGGAGCTGTTGTGCATTTACAGTGTGTTATTAGCAACTGTACAAATTTCTTGTGTCTTAAAAAATCAAAGGCATTAGTGACTAAGGAGAATTAATACCTTCCCTATAGCCCTGCCCCTGGATTTCCTTATGTGTTTTGTTTCAAGGACTTACTGGATAAAAAAACCCAGAATCTACGCTGGAATCAGGGACTGGTGCTCAGGACCTCCATCTCTCAAGGGAGCACCTTGAGAGTTGAGAGTACAGAGTTGGGCTTCCTATTATTGCTTGTGCTTTTCCTGGCTTTGTGATCCTTTGGTGCTTTTTTGCCCAGTGGTCTCTGCGGTGAAAAGGAAGGCTCATGCAGCTTAGACTCCTAGCTCTGGTCTAAGAAGCTCCTATTTGAGAAAAGGGAGTTGCAGGTTTGAACACTGTCCCTCTGAGAAGAACCCTGATCTCTTTTCTCCTTGGGTGGATATTCAAACCATTGCATATTTCTCCTCAGAGGCCATTTTTCAGCAAGACACATTTGTTCCCAGAGCAAGAGCTAGTTACCTAAATCTAGAGGTGATTGAAAGGAAGGAGGGTTCAAAATATGTTGTGGTCTCACACATGCAGAAGTCTAAAACCGAGAATTGGAAGAATATCAGCTCTACTCTGCCTTCTCATTTCCCACTGGTTGGTTTTGTTACTAGGAAAAGGATGCACCACAGACTAACTCCCTCTGTGCCTGGAAGGGGAGAGAGATGCCTAAATGAAGCTCATGAATCACAGTCCTTGAGTACCTGGCTAGAGAGAAAAACCTCAGCTTGAGTCCCTTGTGAATCTTTCCCTTTCATTCCTAGTGTGTAAGCCTGAAAACATGCCTACCATGCATACGAAAAAACTAAAAGGTCGTTAAAAGGACAAAATATCTTTATTTCCTTTCTTTATGCCATCAGCTAAATGTTTGTGCCCATTCCCTTGCATAAGATGCACTTGTGCAGTGGTCTGATTCAGAAAACAGTTTCCTGAGGAAACGAACCACTTTCTGACAGGTTAGACTCTAGCTACATTAGCTCCCCGAGCCTGCTTTGTCTTGTGGTTCCATGGCACTGACGCTATACAAGACACAAGGCCAAAACGTGCCAGAAAGGAAGAAATGTGTGAGTGAGGAAGGAGAGGAATCAGGCAGCAGTAGCCCAAATTTAGAGCAGCTTATGCTGCGTTGGAATCATAGGTACAGTTTGGGCTGTTATGTGCCCAGTGGGTTGCTATCATCCATACCTCCTGTAAAATAAATCTGTTTGAACTGCACACAAGGTCCCAAAATAGATATCACCCACTGTAGGGGGCTGCGATTAAAAAGAAAAGGAAAAAAAAGACTTGGCAGTGAGCAAGGCCCAAGGGTGGGTTTCATGTGATGCTGGATGCAATTTAGCAGCTTGCTGCTGCTGAAAGGGGGCTGATCATCTTTTTTTCTCCTGCATTTCCTCCCCCACAGGCACATGCCATTAATGCTTTCCTTGCAGCAACTCCAGCATTTATCTTTCACTTATTTTAAGAGCGGGGCAGTTTGTCTTGCTAACCACATCAGAAAACAGAGCCAGCAAAAGAGAGAGTGGTCTGCTGGGTTTAGGAGTTGAGTCAGCTTTCTTGGTCACCTGTGTTGATCAGATGAGCACCACACAGAGCAATGCCAGGGAAGGGGCAGGAGGCTTGGCTGGGAGCAGGAGGGTGCCGGGGGAAGCAGGAGTAGTATCACAGCGTGCTGGCAACACCAAGCTGCTAGGTTGGCTCAGTTTCCTATTGTCCCAGATCTTGGACTTTGCTATCCAAAGCATATTATTAAACGTATGCAACTCCTGTATCAGAGCTCTGCCAGCCTTTTAGTGCTATATATTATGGGCCAAATGTGTTTGCAGATCCTTGCAGATTCAAGAACCAGCTTTGTTCCTGGCTCTTGCTGGCAGCTTGGGCAAGTTTTGGAACTGTGGTGCAATGTGCTTCCCCTCCAGGAAATTCTGCTTACTAAGGGAGCAATTTAATTCCCTTCTTGAAGCTTTTGGGTAATCAGTATCACCAACCCCCTGGAGGGGAGCTGCAGTAATCCAGATGCTAGGCAACAATAGTAGGAAATGCTGTGATGAAGCCTGCTTTCAGTAGGGAAGTATGTCTCCTAAATGACAGACTACCTACTCGAGAACTTCCCCTCTTTGAGCAGCAGCCTAGCGACTCCTTTATTAAGAGGAGTTAACATTTTGTTCACTGTCAGGTCAGTTTTTGTTTTTGTTAGAATGGGCCCAGCCTCTCTCTGCCGGCATTTTTAAGCCAAGAGATTCACAAATCTGTTTCATAGGTCACAGATCTGGCCCTTCCCTGTTCCACAAACAAAAGTGATTTCAGTTGGCCAACAGTCAAGCAGTAAAGGGAGCTCTTTTGCCCCTGAGGTGGAGGATCCCAGTTGAGTGATTGCAATCTATAAAATCATCCACATTCATTGGACAGAGAAACCATTAACTCTGTCCCTGATGCCCAGGCACCCAGGCAATAGGATCTACTCAGAGTGGTTTGAGTCCCACTATGAGCTGGTAGAAGCTGTGATGGAAACATGAGAACCTTTCTTCCCCTCCCACACAAGTTAAAATATGAGCTTTCCAACATCCTTCACACTGAAGTCGATTTGCTTCAGTGAAAATTCCTCTGTGCGGTACATCTGCCGAATTCCTCCCTGCAGCATCTGTTGCTGAGCTATTGTTGAGTATCTAATGGAGCCATAGGAACCCTGGACTCCAGATTATTCCTCACAGAATCATTCTATTTCTCTGTTTTTATGCTGCCAATATCTGTAAAGAGGATGTGTGCACTTACTGACAGAATTTGGGAAGTTTCAGTAACACGGACAGGGATTTCTAAAGAAGAGGGGTCCTGAGTTTTTCAGCTGGGTTGAAAGAAGCAGGCCTGAGTCACTGGCCATGCAGCAGAGCTTTCATATCTTCATTTGGGATAGTGGTTGCATTTTCTGCTTTTCCACACTCATGCCACAGTGTGCATGGCCTTTGCACCCCATTGCAGGTTCTGGTTGTGCAAAAGAAATGATTTGTTGTGGCTGCAGTCAATGCTTGGTGTGGAGCCTACTTTCTGAGAACACGCTTGCCTTAGGCTTGCTACATGAGTCTTCAGATATGCTTAGCATTAAAATGTGGTTAACTCAGTTTCTAGCCCAGCTGAACTTTTACAATAAAGAAAGACATTCTGCAGTGAGATCAGACTTTTTGTTTGTTTATTTTTAGCTTCAGTGCAAATTACAGTGATGCAGTCATGCTGTGAGCATATGTGTGCTCTTGGGTGTCTGTCTGTCCTCCCTTTGCAAATAACTCCTGGCCATTCTGAGCCCAGTTTCACTTACAGCTAGCAGTTTCAAACATACCGGGTCCCTACATATTTCATGAAAGAAGACAGTTGAATATAGCAGAGGGAAAGTCTACAGCCTTATACGGAACAAAATGTATACAACCAGCCCAAGCCATGTTAGGCATAAAACAACCTACACAGGAGAGCAATATTCTATGTCCCAACCTCATTAAAAGTTTTAATTAGAGGTGGCACCACCAGAGAATCCCACCCTCAGATGAAAATGAGCCAGAAACAAGGTTTCATTTGCTGTGTCACATATGGAAATACATGATTACTTAGGAGAGTAAAAAACAAATACTCATTTTGTCTCCCTGCCTTCTTGCTTTTCTTCTTTGCTGCAGGCCTGTAATATAGAACCAGGTCACCAGGAAGTGAGGTTGATAGCTATTAATAGAAGGCTTAATTTTAAGAGAATGTTCATGTCAGGGGAGTTGGAACTAGATGATCTTAAGTTCCTTCCCAATCCTAACTATTCTATGATTCTATGGTTCTATGAAATGTATCCTTTGAATTTGAACATGAAATGTTTTACTTCCCGTGTTCTTTTCCTTAACCCCGCATTAGTTAGGTCTTAGCAGATCAGTGTGTGTTTGGTATGTCCATCACTGAAACTATAAAATAAGTGAATTAAAAGGCTTTATTGTAGAAAAGCACAATAAAACCATGTTAGCTTTAAAATTCTGGTAGGCCTCTAGCTACTTTCAACAATCCACACATCTCCCGTCTTGTGGTGAAGGCCTCATCTTCCCAAAACTGAATGGTTCATACTATGAATTTTCTGAATTGGGGCGTAGCAAGGTGCAAACAGAAATATAATATAAATTTCAGTTGCCAAAAGAAATAAACTAAATGTTTTAATGCACATTCCTGGTGGCTTTTACTGTCTCTCTTTGTTTCAGCCACAGTGTATAAATAGCCACCAGATCTTCTCAAGTATTTGGAAGTCTGTGGCTTCACAGAACAAATACATATGAGTATGCTGAGATTGATGTCATAATAATTACTAATCATATTGCAGTTTTACATAAATAGTACAACATATGCTATACCTTCATTATTATGAGTTATTCTGTTGACTTTGGCACATTTATTCATGTTAGTAGACAAATGCACTGTCCTCCCTATACTGGTGAAATGAACAGTGAATGTCCCCTGGAACTAGAATTTGAGTATCCAGACTATTAAACTGGAAGAAGGAACCCTGGTAAGAAGGATCTTCTGACACTTGATCTAGGGTGTGCAGCCTTTCCCGACCCAGTTCCTAGATGCAGTATGGTAATCAGCCAGCAATCAGCCACCCTGTTTGGGAAGATAAAAGAGTTTAACAGAATGGGTAGTCACAGTGGGACCCAGTGGGATCATAAACACATTTAATTTACTAGCATAGGCATGGACTTACTATCTTGCAGTTGCTAACATTGATACAGCTAATGTGAATTTGTGAATATAGAAAGAATCTCCTTTAAAGTCTGACTAATTATTTGCTGCTTTTGCTTATGCATTTTGTTCTTTTAAAGAGTTGTTTAACATCAGTTCCTCCTTCACCTTTGAAACCCAGCTGTCAGCATTTCCCATTTCCACAGCTCACCCTTAAAGTAGGGTAGACTACTTATGCTCTCCTAAGTAGCAGTAATGTCAGCAAGTATTGCAGAAGCAGTGCAGAGCTGGAAAGAAAGACCTGAACTCATCTTTGGCAAGCTTAAAAACCTGTCATTTCTCAGTGTAAGAACAAGCCTGTGTAAGAGAGCATTAGCTCAGAATGCATTTTACATTAAAATTCAAACACTGTCATAGGAGAAAGATGCTTTTCTTCTTCTTTATTTTTCTTCTTTTTTTCCCCCAAAGGAAAACATTCCAGTGCATATTTTGATCATTGTTTGTTCTGTTTCTTATAGATGTCTGTGAGGGAAGAGTCAAAATAAGAAAATATTGTTCAAACAAGGCAAAACTTGAGTAATTGAGAAGTCAATATATGCTTTTTATTAGTCATAGATGCATATTAGTCAACAGTTTCAAACATGTTACAACCTGCTATTCAGTCCTTAATTACTTTCCATTCCTTTTCCTTATTGCTACCTTTTTATACTGTAAAAGCATCTGGAGGCCCAGTCCTGACTAGGGACTAAGGTCATCATTTTGCTCACACAAAGAACTTAGGCTTGGTGGGTTTATCTTTCTTCCAAAATGTTTGTTCAACTATGGGTATTAGTCAAATGATGCAACACTATGAATGTATATTTATAATTATCATGGACAGATGGTCTTGAATCAGCCCACTGTGTTTTGTTGTTTTAATAAATTACATGCTTTAATTAACAGAAATCTCAATCAGAGATTTCCCTATCAATTATCCAAAGGCTTCCTTTGCCCTTTTACTTGTAACAGGAGCCATTTCACATTTAGGTGTGCAGAATATCTACATTAACACAACCTTTTGTTGGTAATTTTGATGCCACCTGTAAATCAAGTGCTTACAGGCAAATAATTATTCTCTTGGTGTATTCATATGATGATCATGAAAAGAGCTGATGTTGTCAGCATTCCTTGCTTTGCTGTGAGTATTATTCCCATTTTACAGAGGAGGGCAGTAAGAAACAGTTTAGTCCCTAATTTTTGAAAGCTGTTATCAAGCAACTTGTACCTTCTGGGTATGTCTAAAATGGTGGGACAGAGACTTTTCAGTTCCTAAAATGAACCCTGGCCATATTATAACTGTGTAAGGGAATAAGATTCTGATGTACAGTTTTTGCTCCTTCCTGCATCATGGTTTCTGCTGGAAAGAAATTCATATATATGGGAAAAGAAGGCCTTACAGTGTGTTCCAACTGGTATCCACTTGGACAGGCACAGGATCATGACAGGAGTGATGACAATGAAGGGAAATGACAGAGGAGGGACTCATCCCCACAGTACCCCACACATTGCCTCTTACCAGTGACAGTAGATATGTAGGGTGAAAAACTTCCATTAGGGGCGGCATCCAGATAAAAGAACTTCTTAGCAAATATGGTGCTAGGGCAATTTTTTTGATTGGGGGTTTTGGTCTTATTCCAGGATCATTCCTTCCCTCATTTCTGTTTGTTGCTAAGAACCAATGTGGATACTATGATATTACATATTTGTATTCCAATTACAAAATAATACTCTCATTTTTAGAAAGCAACTTTTGATAGCAAATCTGAGAAAGCAACAAATTTCCTTCCTATGGTCACTTCATCTATAACCTCTCTCTACAGCCACAATTTCCTGTCCCTGATACTCACCTACAGGTCACAGGAGGTTTTTTTCTGTTTGTATTTCCTTTGTTACTCTCCATCTATGACAAGTATTTCAGTTTCCCTGCAGCAGACTGGCATTTGTTCTGGGATGTTTCAAGGGGAGCTAATTTACATCAGGAAATTCCTTCAAGGTGATCCATTTGGGACAGTCAAAAAGTCTGCATACTCTGTATGTGCTATGTAGATGCATTTTGTTATTTGTTTTGTACTTCACACATCACCTCTGGCTCACAAGCATCTTCCCACCATGACCAGTCTTTGTCCTTTTCATAGCAAGTGGACAATAAACACATGGTTGCCAATTGTGGCATCCCAAGACAACTGTGAGGGAAGAGTCCATCCCAGCTTTATCAACAGCTGGAGACTAAAGAGGACTCTCATGGGTCAAGGCTATCTTCTAGCTCTGAGGAAGAGTGCTAAGGGACAGAAACAGGTCCCTTCTTTGCCTGGAGATACTGTGAAAGGACTGCTCAGAATGTCCTTCCGTCCTGCACAAGGCTATATTTTTCTTTTGTGTCAGGTCCAAGTTGGAAATACAGAATGCTTCATTTACCACTCAGCATCAAGTCAATGGGCGCTGTGCAAGAGCTTCAAATGGATTAAATAAAAGCAGCTCCAGCGGGGAGTATACTTACACATCCTACTTTGCTAACTGACACTAGTCAGATTCAGAGCTACATATGTTCCTAGTCACAGGTGAAACAAAACACTGTATTTCTGCAAAGGTCCATTTCCCGCTCCCTCTCCAGCTTTGATCTCAGCCAGAGAGGGAAAAAAAATGGGATTGCTTCAAAGTGGAAAGTAGCATGTACTTGAAGTACACTGCCGCGTTTCCAACCAGCCCATCATTACACGGCAGATGTGGCTTTTCTTCATTCTCTTTTCTCCCTCTTCCCTCCATCCAACCCCTTGAACTGATCAGGCCAACAAAAGTCCTACAAAGAGGCTACACAGCGCTAACAAATGTATGCACTGAATCTGCTAACGCCATGGCTCACTTAGACAGAGGTGTCCATTCTTTGTGCCCCTGCATCTTTCTCCAGAAACATCGGTAACCTTGTCATCTTACACTGTCCCTCAAGTATTCCATTACATTCCTTAAAGCTACCTTTTTGAGAAATGCTAACAAGAGTGGTAGCTTCCTGTATGCTGTAGACTGTCATGCAGGTCTGTCATGATCGTAGAATCATAGAAACTAGATTAGAAAAATACCTTTAAAATCAAGTCCAACCGTTACCACATGACTGCTAAGTCCACCACTAAATGTTGTCACTAAGGTCCTCATCTACATGGTTTTTGATACCTGAGTTGTTGTCTGGTTTGTCTGTTCTGTTGTCTTCAGTTTGAAGTTTAACTGCTCAGTCCTGAGAAGTAGGGATCTTCTGTCTTGTGTCTGTACAGCACACAGCGCTGTGGTGTCCTGTGTCTATCGCTTCAGGTTTCTAAAAATGCATGCAATCTGATTGATCCTGATTGCTCTTCTCCATTTCTAATGCTTAATCATATTTTGTGTAATCCTACTCCCCCTGCCTAAATGAGTATGAAATTATACTCACACCAGAAAAATCTGCAGGGATAGGAAGCAAAAACTATTTCCTTGACTTCTCTTTAATTTTTGGGACTGTAGTGTGTCTTCTCAAGGGCTCCTATGGCTCCTACACAGGTCTTTTGTGTCCTTTGTCTATGGAAGTGCTATAGCCACAATGTAACAGGCTACTCAAACCCGCCACCCCTACGGATTTCTACTGCTTCATCCCAAAACAGGCAGCCTCTGCCTGTAGCACATTCAGGGAGTGGAATTTCCCAGACAGATTTCCCTTTCCTGTATCTCTCCCCAAGCAGAAAACAGCCAGCTTGAGACAGTATTGAGAGCACAGCCTTGCTCCTGTGCTGGTGCTTCCTGAGGCACATACGAACCTGTTAGATGAATGCCGTGGTTATAACCACAGCGTTAAAAAAAGATCGTGTGTCACTGAGTATTTGGTGGTTGCTCTGTGGTGAAGAGAAAGCTGTCTGGAGCTGTGCAGTTCAGGATGTGCTTTAGTAGCAGTACAAGTACATACCCGAACAATGTGTTAGATCAGAAAAATACACCGTTGTGTGACAATAATGCAAAAGAATCTTGTAAAGGTACTAATGCCTCTATGGTGAGAGAAAAATAGGGCATACTGGAGTATGGATGGGCAGGCCATATGTGCAGGGTTACTGGTTTGGTGGAGTTCTGAGAAATGGCATCCTGTAAACTGTCTTTTCAGCATCTGTTCCTTCTTAATGCTGTTGTGTGGCTGCACTCCCAAAGCACTGGGCAGACTGAACACAACTTGCCATCACTCATAAAATATTGCTGTTCAGGACACGAGGATGTGCTGCTCTTGCAAAGCGCATCTTCACTCACCCTCCTCCAGAGTGAACACATGGCTCCCCAGAGGAGATGGACAGCTGGGAGGGAAGTTCATGTTTGTGGGGGCTGTGGAAGTGGCTAGGATTAACTGTCCTACAGGAAGGTCTGCCTGAAGACTGTTTCCAGAGCCCTTTGTGGACAGCAAGTTCCTGTCCCCAGGCACCTTAAGGCAATGTGGGACAATTTACTGCAAAGCAAAAGGTCTCAGGGGATCTGGTTCCTGGAAACTCTCAGTTCGACTGGATCCCCACTCTATGAATCTGTAAAATTTGTGCTTTTTAAAGCCACCTGTCATACTGTACACAAAAAAACACCCTTCCCTATGTGACATTTCCCATTTCGGCCCCATGTTTCATACCTAAGGCATCACAAGGTCATTTTTACTACCTTGCTGGTGGCTTGGTGTCCCTCTTCACGTACTCCCTACTTAAAAGGTACCATAATTACTCCCACCTCCCATTCTCCATAGAGACATACCAGTGTACCCCAATTTTTCCACTAGGATCTCATTTCCCTTCCTGTGCCAAGGGCCTCTGTCCATACCATTTTCCCTTGCCAGCTACCCTCCTACCCAGTGAAAAGATTTTGTCTTCCTCTCATTTTTCCTGAGATCATGGCTTAGCTGACCCTAGTTTCATTATACTAAAGTCTTTATGCTCTTTTCTTCTTTTCAATTCAGGCTCCCCCCACTTCCTTCCCTCCCTACCTCCTGGGCTGGGTTGGTACCCATTTCCTCACTGTTGTTATAGGGTTTTTCTCTTGTCTGAGAGAGGAATTATTCAGAGCGTGGGTGTATTCCAGCTGTATTGAAAGGATAAACAGAGAGGATGGATGGGCACTGTTATCTTGGAAGGTGTTAATGGATTTTTAGTTCACTATACACTTAGAAAAGTGCCTGAGACTGCAGTTCTGATAAATGTAGGGAAAAGGCTCTGAAACCTCTTCACTCTTTCTTCCTTCTTCATTATTAAATATTTACTAAAATCAAGAGGTTTCTTCTAATCCACTCACACCAAGAATACTTCCTGAAATTCGAGAAATAAATAGGAAGTGTTCGGAAGTTACTGCTTTAGAGAAGACAGAGGTTCCATGAAGCAGAAGTATAGGGCTCAAACACTCAGTCCATAACTCATACAAAACACAAGATGCAGCAAATACGATAATGTATTCAAAGATGTCTTCATATTAAAGAACATCTTTTTAGGCCTTCTAAATGAAAACAAGGCAGCAGCCCCCATGCATACTGAGAAAAGCATCATATGCCAAAACATGTCTACCCACTATTTTTTCTTTTATAATACTTACGACTTTCCTCTTAATTTGGGTTTAAAATGAAATAGCATGAAAATTACCTTAACCTCCACACTCACAGTTTCATTAAATCATCTATTTCTCTTTCTCTTTTTACTCTGGTTTATTTATTTTTGGCTCCTTCTCCTTCACTCCTGGTTTGTATTTATTTGTGTTTGTTCTTGTTTTTCAAATATGGGACCTACTTCTATTGTCTTTCCTCAGGCACTTCTTTATTGAAAGCAAATGGCAGTCTTACTGGAGAAAAGGCAACAGAAATGATCCATGGTTTTCATATTAGGATCTTGCTTCTGTGGCAAGTTGCATGCTGGTAGAGATCACAGAATCACAGACAAGCAGGCTCAGATTTGATCACAGTTGACTGGTTAAATACTGTGTT
The DNA here is from genome assembly GCA_002631895.1 of Agapornis roseicollis. Lineage (NCBI taxonomy): Eukaryota > Metazoa > Chordata > Aves > Psittaciformes > Psittacidae > Agapornis > Agapornis roseicollis. Next base: position 99,702 of record NDXB01003360.1, on the reverse strand, counting down.
TCTATTTACAACCTATGTAAGGAATTTATTGCTCATAAAGTTTTCTATTTTTAATCTATTTCTAAATGGTTTCCACTCAAAAAGGACTGCAGTATTTAGGGATCTAATTCTTGTGCTATGAATTATTGAAGATTGAAGGAAAACTAACTGGTGTGCTGGAAAGGTACATATATTAAAACATTGAACCATGCCTTTGACTGATGATGGCTTCTTATCAATCATCTGAGTGATGCAATTTGTGCAGAACCCAATGTATTCTGCTCTGTCAGTTCCAGAAATGGCCAGGTGTTTCTTGGCATGTAGATTTTGGTAATCTTAACAGGGGATTGCAAGCTCCTTTTTTAGGAGTGTGAAGATGGATGATTTATCTCTAAGGCAGTCAAGACTCACAACTGCACATCTTCATTTCATGGGAATATTGCTCTTGACTTCAGTAACTACAGAACAAAGTCACAGGCAGGATGACAGATCTTCTTTGTTTAAGCCTCCCCAGAGCAGACAGTTGAGAAGTTTTCTTAGATTGAGACTACAGTTTTCTCCCTGGGTCTTTGTGTTTCTTTACGAATTGCCATTACTTTTATTTTTCCTGCATATCTTCCTAGTGAGAGTCTGAGCCACCCTGAACTAGTAGGTAGTCACTTTGCCACAGCTTGGTTTACCCTGTGCTGGTGCACTCAATGCTGCATTATACCGGATACAGAGAAGTTCTTGCCAACAGACCACAGGGATTTCCTGTGGAAATATTTCTTACATGTCTTTCACCTTCTTCAGTGTTTCATTTTTGTAATCACTACTCCAACAACCAGCCTCAAAACTATAAGGGAAACTTGATTTGTTATCTCTGTAGCTTTAAATAATCTTGAGAGAAAAATATTGGGGAGAAATTGTTTTTATTTCCTTTCTTTTTTTTTTTCCCTCTATTAACAAGGCAAAAGTTGAGGCTTGCTGGGGAGTAAACATCTTTCCACAAATCCACTGGGATTTGAGGTGGTGATCTTCTTGCAAACTTTCTTGAAGGAAGTTTTAAAACAGGTTTAAATTACTGCCAGATACCTATTTTTCTTTGGCCCAGGGAGAATACTTACAAGCAGTATGCTACAGACCACTCCACATTCTGTTGTCATTATAACCATGGTTTTGACTTCTCTTCTCTTCTTGAAATTGTGAGCAATACTGGGAAGTCTGAGCTGTATGATGGGAACAAGTCACTGTCTGGGGACGCATGCTTATTGCTCTACTTTACTAGAATTACCATATCACAAAGGAAACCTCCCTCATGCCAAGCATTCCTTGGGAAATCTTTCCTCGTTCCTATTAAGCCAGGTGATCTTTTTGAACTTAAAATTGTTTTAAAATATATATATTTAAAATATATAAAAGGGGCTGGGCTATTACACAAGTCTGTAAATTGAGTAGAAAGGTAACTAAATGTCCTAGCATTGTCAGATGCAAAGGTAGGGATACTCCTGACTACGGGTGGATCCCATCCTCTCTTACCAGTATTCTCCCCCAGCCCCTCTTAATTGATGTTGTTGTTCCTGTTGTCTTTCCAGCGTGACCTGCCTGTCAGGAGAAGAAAGGAAAAAAAGAATGGATGAACACAGAGATCACAGAATCATAGAATAGTTAGGGCTGGAAAAGACCTTAAGATCATCTAGTTCCAAGCCCCTTGCCATAAGCAGGGACACCTCACACTAAACCATGCTACCCAAGCTCAGCATTTGGGCCATTTTACACCTCCACCACCTCCAACATGTTCATTACAGGGCTGATAGTGTCAGTTGTTCAGGCATTAAGAGCAAGGTTTTCTATTACATCTAAATTAAAGTAACTGTGTGCTGCTGCTGCCTGCAAAGAGCCCTTTCATTGCTCCTTTCCCTTTCTCCCCCACCAGCAAGCTCCAGCTGCTTCCCTGGAGCAACTGTAGGGATTGTGCAGCTAAAGGAGTGAGTGAGCGGCTCAGAGCTGATCCAGTGCAAGCTCATACACCAAGCCAGTGCAGTAATAATGAGAAGCATTTTACTCTTGGATCCATCTTATCATGACCACATCAAGGAAACAACTCATAGGAAACAACTGGGGTGCAAGCAATAGGGGTAGCAGATACATCCACTTGTCTAAAATTAGGTGTAACATGAAGCTTTCGAAGATATCAGGTGATGCTATAGACATGCACATCTAGGTGCAGCCTCTGACTCCTGCTGTTTGGGAAAGTTTGTCCTAGGTGTGGCAGAGAGCTAACAGAGAAATAAACCCTTCAGTGCAAACCACATTGAAACCTGTTTAAACAAGATAGGGCCTTTCATGCTTTCTATTGTGTAACTCATGCAGCTTTGTAGAAGTTTATACTAAAACCCACCAGTTGCTAGGTAGAATTAAACTTACAGCAGCAGGCTGGAAAGGTGAGTTCCTTACTTTTT
>NDXB01003360.1:84665-97188 GCA_002631895.1 Agapornis roseicollis | reverse complement strand
GCTGTAGGTTGGAAAGGGGAGTTTCTTTTTTTTTTTTTTTTTTTTTTAACCAAATGCTGTTAAGCCTAGAAGAGATTTGAAAATCGACAAAGCCAACAAATGCTTTAGGGAAGAGCAAAGAAACAAAAAAGACCTTGACAAACAGAACTTTTGACAAATTTGGCAAACAAGAATTTTGTTTTAATCCCACCGCTGACATTCCACCTCTCTCTGCTTTCTTTGAACCCCCAAATGAACAGCAAGGATGCTATCAATGGTTTGTACCACAAAAGTGCCTATGGCACAAGACTAGTTAGCTTGTGTCACACCAGCAGCGTGCACGCTCACACTTACGCAGGGACAATCACAGGTCCAGACAAAGACATGAGAACATAGCAATATACAGAAAACTGGGAGGGAAAGGAGTGAAAACAATGGTGCAGAACAATGGTAAGATGATTTGGACTAGTGAGGTGAGCAGCCTATTACTTCAACCTTAGCAGAGCAATCAACTTACCTGCCTGATGGGGCACAGAAGGCTGCATCCCAAGTCACAGGACTGCAGAGAAACAGTAGCAGTAGGGGCTCACAGGGTAGGGTCCTATCTAGCAGACTCAGTGCTTCAGGCATGGCCTCATCTTCTCCTCTGTATAGACGTCATTTGTCCCAAGGAAGAGCAATGCTATAGCATTAAGTGCAAATATGTGAGATCCTAGTGATCTGTCTGGGAAGCACGAGATAAGGGCAGCTTTACAAATCTGTGGTGACCCAGCTGTCACAGAGGTGATTCTTCTGTTGAGCTGTGAACACACATAACTTCAGCAATGTTATTGTTTTTGATGGACACAACAGCTCCTTCCATGTGAGGGTGACCCAGGGACAAAGAAAGGAAAGTTTGCACCAGTAATGATCTGCCATGAGATCTAATGACCAGCATGGATGGGGCCACTTGCTAGCTGGGAAAGGCCTTGGAAGCCAAATGAGGAAGTTTGTGTTTGATGCAGCACAAAAGGAGACAAAAGGACAAGTACAAAAAACTCCTGAGGCTTAAAGAGAAATTTGAGACTATGACACTCTATGCTAGGATATATTGCAATGGAGTAAGGTGAATTTGTCCTTAACCTCCTAAAGCAGGTGTCCTGGAGTAAATTAACCGGCAATTCTGGAAGTCTTGGGTGCTAATGGACAAAGCAAGAAGGAATGATAATATCAGCTCAAAGCCTAAAAGACAAAATATATTAGCAATGCTTATTTAATGTATAAAAAGGTGGAAAAATTGAGTTGGTGAGTCAGTAAGGAGAAGGCAGCCGCTATGATACTAGAGAACAAAGCTTGCACACATTTTTTTATTTCTGTGAATGGAAATGGGAGAAGGAAAAGAACTTAAAGGAAAAGAGAGGGGGCCTCCAAAGTTATTCCGTGCCCTTAACTTCCCTGAGAGTTTTTTCTTTCTGTATCTGACTTGGATTATAAAATCCCTGGGGCAGCAGTAGTCTTTAATTTGAGTCTTCTTCAGTGCTGGCCAAATCACTGATGCTTAATGAGCAAATACAATGTCAACAATTTAATATAAAGGTTGCCTTCTTGCAGTCTGGCACTTTGTAGATGACACCCAGCTAGAACTGAAGTAAAAACGTTTGTATTGAACCTGAGCACAGCATCAGCTTTAAGAGGAGAGCATGAGTCCTTTCACTGCCTTCAAATAAGGGAGGATCTAACTCATGCTGCAAACAACTCTTTGAAATTAAGAGTGTGCAACTGAGTTGTGTACACGCAGGTACATTTCTGCGTATTGTGTATGGTAATTTCCTACCAAACTACAGACCCAGCCAGGCAAGCTGCTGTGGACCCTGGGGTTCCATGTGGGTGCAGGAGACGGTCATGCAAAGCAGTTTGCTAGATTATGGCATAGTTCATTGCTGTGGTGCCACTTAAGCACTCTAATGGGCTTTCAGCAGGGATGACTGAGGTGCCGGGAGGCACGAGCCAAGTTGAAATAGATTCGTCAAGCTTATTTCATGCTTTGTTGTAGCAGCTACATTGTAGATAGATTGTGAAAATTACAGGGTTTTTTTAAGATTTAAATTACAATACTGCCTAGAGACTAATAAAAATTGGGGATTCTGCTGTAATGGTTGGGTCCCAAAATATGCAAGAACACCAACAGTCCGCAATCCGAACCATCCGCAAGCTAAAGAACGACAAACATCTATGTAGCATTTGGTTTGCCAACTTCAGCAGGCTCTGGGTTATTAAGAATAATATAGAGGCTGATAAACAGATTCATATGCCTTTTGATGTGTTTTCTTTCCTATCCTGTTTACAATAGTAAGTGCCATCCTTTCCCTTCTGCTCTAGCCATCAGCAATTTATGTTGGTTTTTTTTTGAGTTGTTACAGGAAAGGTAGATTAGGAGATGGTGGGAAGTTTAACTCAGGACAAAGCTAAAATAATGCTGTCATGGCCATTTCCCTCCCAAATAACCAAAACAACAATCTGGAAAAGATTTCCCAGATCAACACATCAAGCAATGGGGAAAGGAAAAATCCTTCTGCTGATAAAGTGGCATTCCCAGCACAGGGTTTTGTCACTGGAACTGAACAAGTAAAACTAGGAGTCTTACCTGTGTATTAAAGTATATTAAGATTAAGTCTACTCTCAGGACAATTCCTTGTGAATGAATTCAGGGATCCCACAAAAGGAACAGCACAACAGCATGGTGGTTTTGGGCCATTTGGGTAAGAATCTGGCAAATGAGACTTCTCCAGGTGGAGCTGTGGGGGCTGTGCAGAGAAGTGGGGTGGAAGGCAGAACAGGGCAGAGAGGAAGAGCCAGCCATGGTGTGAAAAGCCTTCAAATGGTGTAAATGGATTTCAACTTCTAGATAAGAAGGCAAGCTGAAGAAATGTCTGTCACAGAAACAATTTTTGCTTGTCTCCTCCCTCCCCTTGCCCAAGACATGAGAATGATATACATAGTTAGACAGATATATTTATATATATATATATATAGACATGAAACCGGGAAGAGGGGTTGAAGGAAAAGCAAGGCACACCATAGCAAAATGTCATGCAGTTAACAAGAAATGAGGAGTAGAAGAAACAATTAAAAAATACTGTGACACCATATGGAACTTACCACGTTCAGTTGCATTTAAAAGCTTTCTAAAAGAAACTTTAAAAACAACTACATCCTCCTCACCTCAAAATGGTGTCCTTTGTTGGAAGACAATATTGTTACTTACCTGCCCCTTACCCCCTGCAGTTTTACATGTTTGAATCCACAAATTGTCTAGTGCAGGCATTAGAAACTTATGATCCCAGTATAAGAGACAGCACGTAGGCTGTATTTGAATTGTAGATGGGCAAGCAGAGGTATGGCTTGGAGCACTGTGGCATTTTAAGAGAGACATGAGAAACAGAAAGTGACTCCCAGTCCTGATGGATGCAATAGTCATTTTCCACTCAGGGTAAACAAGGAATCAATGAGATGCCCCTTTTTAGTGTCAGCTGAAACAATGGAAAACCTCTGCCCAAGGACACAAAACACACAGATCTAAACAGCATAGGTCGTCTGTTCCTGGGAGGGGTCCAAGATCAATGGGGCAGAGGACTGGAGGAGGTGAAGCCTTGTCCATGAAATAAAAAGGCCAGAAATGTGAGAGAGAATGAGGAAGTAATCTGGATATAAACTGAGATGCACCTACATGCCTGAGAAAAACTGGAGAGTGCTGATTTAACCCTTGCATCTAGGTCTTTCTCTACACTTCACCCCTCGTCCCCATTCTTGGCCTTGCAGGACCACCATTCACACTGGTGCTGGTCCTTGTATCTCTCTAAACTCACACAACTCATCAACCCAGCAGAAAACTAACCCAGAAAAACTTAGATATGCACTGGTCATACATGTAGTACAGTATCTCACTGTGTGGGATTGCTGGTGGAAGGAGGGGAGTACAAAGAGTGAGATGAGGGGGAAGATGAAGGGCACGAGGAGGAAGAAGATCAAGCAAGATTTCCTTTCAAAGGAACAGAGCCATCTGATCGGCCCAGCTGCCTGTGAAACCACAGCTTGAAAGCAAGCACGTAGAAGCAAAGTGCAGTCTAGAAGTAAGCTGAGATGTTCTCTTGATGCTTTATTCTTATTCCATTCTCTGATAGAAAGAACCCCAGATATCCTAAATTCTAGCTAACCAAAAGGTCAGGAGTGGCAACCCCATAAGGATGCTGCTCTATTCCAGCTGTGGTAAGCCACCATGACTTGTAAACATGATTCAAGAAGCAGACAGAGTACATTGGATCTGGACAGACAAGAGTGTACGCTGCCTATGGATAGAGTTACATATACTCTGACATAGCTAATAAAATGCCATGCCTCAGCCTTGACTGTCTTCTGCACACCCATCCTTCTGTGAGGAATATCTGAAGATGTCATTAAGGACAACAAAGCAAAGAAAGCCTCTGAACTGCAGCCTGTGTATGCTAAATAGTGCCCTGAATACACCATGCGCCTGCACACATTCCCATTGATACGGGAGGAGGTGTCACCTGGGGCTTATCTCAAACTGGGAGTGGGACAAGAAATTCCAACTTCTAAAAAAATGCTAAAATCCATGGTAGTATCCTGGGAAACTACAGTTTAGGATAGCCCTGTTAATGCGCTTTGTGGTTTTCATGTAGAATGCTCAAATACTTTTTTTGAATTTTCCTACTAAAGCAAAACCTCCAGGATCACACCAAATATAGTCAGAAACTGCCAACAGAAATCTCTGTATCCTTTCTTCCTTGGCACCCATGACTTTTTATGCTTCAGTGAAATACCTCCAAACGATTCAGTTAACTTCTGTTGAATTTTACGGTAGTTAAAACTGAATTTTTGGAATACCTGAGGCAATTTGCAGTCTTGGGTACAAGCTATACCACCAGCTGTTTTACCTTGAGATCACATAAAATTATCATGGTTTGCTTTGTGGATTTTATATCTTTATGAGGGAAAAAAAATATCTTTAAATTACCCATAGATCCTCAGGTAAAAATACTGTATGATGATAGCGTGAACCAGGTTAACTTAGCTTTTTCTGTCAACCATTTTAGGTCAACAATTTCAAAAGACACAGATGACCAGGCATATAGCGTAAGGACAATGCAGTTGTGGTGCCATGTCATGCCCTTGTGAGAAAGACCAGATTTTGCCCAAGTCAGCAGGAGAGCCCCCACTGAGCTCAAGGACTGCCATTTGCTTGCCAGATATCTTACTAAGAGCAACAGAAACACTACTCTGCCAGGCTCTTGCCAGGAAATCATCTCTCCCATGCGAGTCACCAAAATGAAATCCTTCTCAGAGCGGGCTATAACCATATAGATATTAGAACAAAAATCACTATGAGGGTGTTGAGGCACTGCACAGGTTGCCCACAGAAGCTGTGGCTGCCCCATCCCTGGAAGTCTTTAAGGTCAGGTTGGTCAGGGCTTGGAGCAACCTGGTCTAGTGGAAGGTGTCTGAGTCCAGTGGCAGAGGATTGGAACTGGATGATCTTTAAGGTCATTTCCAACCATAACCAGTCTGTGATTCTATTACTTTATTCTATGACTTTATTATGTGACTTTGACTTCATGCTGCTGATACAGCATTTTTGGTATTATCTTTCCAATCATAATACCAATAAATTCAAACAAAAGTCAGATTACAGTGGCAGTCTGAGAAACGCAGACAGGGCACTGGGTGAACCAAACTGCTTGTGCCACCCCTGTTCTCCGGTGACCATACACCCCTTTGCGAGGCTGCAACCCTACAGCCGGGCCAGCAGCGTGCCAGGGCCAGCCAGGCCGCTGCCGGGCCAGGACCGAGCCGCGGGCTTGCCCTGAGGGCCATGCAGCGAGCGAGGGCCGAGGCTGGGGGTACGGGCCCCCGGGGCTCTCCGCCGAGGCCGCCGCCGGCGATGCCGCCCGGGGGCATTGCTGGGCACCGGCAGAGGTGCGCCCTGCAGGTGCCTGGCAGTGCCCCCCGTTGGCATCGCCCTGCCAAGGGCGGAGCTTCAGCGGCGACCGACCCAGCCCCGCGGCCGCTCAGCTCACCACACCGCGGCGGGCTGGACCGCGCGGGCGGAGGGCGAGGCTCCACCGCCCCCAGCTCTCCCCTTGCCGCCCGCCCTGTCAGGCACCGCCTCCTCCTCCTCCTCCGCTGCCTGACAAGGGGACGGGGGCGGCAGCCGCGGCGAAGCACCGGGGGGGGGGGTGACAAGGGAGGAGGCAGCTTTCGAAGGTCCGTGAGTCTGGGCTCCTTGTCGTCGTCCTTCTCCTGTGTGCGGGACACTGCGGAGCGGCCATGGTGAAGGTGTCGTTCAACTCCGCGTTGGCGCAGAAGGAGGCGGTGAAGAAGGAGGAAGAGAACAGCCAGGTGCTGATTCTGCCGCCGGACGCCAAGGTGAGGAGGGCAGTGGGGGACCGAGGCGCTGCGGCCGGGCGGGCTGCGCGGAGGCGGCAGGCGCTCTGCTCCGCTCCGTTCGGCGGCGAGGTGCTATCGGGGGGAGGGAAATGCGCCGAGCACGATTTAATTCTTCATGTGCTCCTTCCCCCTGCAGCGATAACCCGCGGGCGGGCACGCAGGGGAAGGCTGCGCAGCGGTGAGCCCCGCCGCCCCACTCGCCTCACGCTTCTAAAATGGCTGACAGGAGAACGAGCTTTAAAGCTCCGCTTCTCCATACTTTGGGGATTTTTGTGGAGGCTTGCGTTTTATTCTCCGTTTTTTTTAGCCCGACAGCGCTTGGGCCGCGTCCAACTCGACTTTTAATGCCTCTTTCGTCTCCTCTGCGGCGTCCCGTGTGCGGACCCGCGAGTGTTGGCGATCAGAGGGGCCGGTCCGGCGAAGGGCTGCCGTGGCTGGCACGGCCAAGCCTGCTGCCCGCCCGGTCCCGCAGCCTGTCCCCGGCCGCCGCCTGCAGTGGGGAGATCGGGCGGGCCCTTGGGGGTGTTTGAGTCGGTCAAGGAAGTTGGTTTGTGTGGAGAAGGCGGATCGCGTTTGGTCTTCACACCGTGTTCAAACCTCCGCAACCGCACGGATAAGTCCGGCAAGCGGCGGCTAGCGAGCTTCAGGGCAGGGAGCGCTTGGCGAGGACCAAGTGGAGGTTTGGCCGTGCTTGTGCCGCAGCGTGTTTGCGGAGCCCGGTGGTTGTGTGCCACAGTGAACTTCGCCGTGGAACTTGGGCTGGCTTAACTAAAGGAACAAAGAGCTGCTTCCAGCCGCCCCAAAACAGCACCCAAACTCCAGCCGCTGTCGCCTTCCCTCCGCGGCTCCAAACGGCAACAAAGAACGAAACAGCAACGGCTTTTAAAGTTTTTGAAGTGCAAAACTGCTCAGAATAGATGGTTTTGGGTTGCAATTTCTGTGCTCCCGTAATTAAAACCAGTTTTTAATTAGGAGGAGCGTAATTTTCTCAAAGCTCTTTGAAAAGAGAATGAAAACTTGAAAAACGGCCAGCTGCGCAGAAACAGCGTGCCTTGCTGTTTTCATTTGCTTTCACAGTCTTTTGTGCATCAGGCCTCTGAATTGCCAGATTGGATCTGCAGAATGTGTTTATTAATTTCCTGTGTCTTTGTGATGAACTTCTGCCTGGGAATACAATGTCTGTGGAGTTTTTAGCATGAAGTTATGTTCCCAGTGAGGGTTTTGCTGTGATTTTGATGGGGCCACGTTCTTCACCTGCAGAATCTGTCATCATTTCAAAGCCCTAGAGGACCACAAGATATTTCCTAGTCACATTTTCCTGGTATAGCAAGTGGTTAATTTTTACACTTCTACTGGATGTACTGCACCTATAAAACTCTGACCAAATATTTAAGGCCTTAGAACACTGTGCCACAACAAATGAGACAGTATCATTACTGAAATTGCTTTCAATTGCGGGAAGTCCCTTAGGTGATCTGTGTGCTTGTTCCTAGGGGGGTGCCATTCTGTAGAAGGTAATGGGTTCCCCCAGTCCAGTTTGAGCTGTGGAGTTACTTCCTGACGCCGGGTTTGGTGATAAGTTTGACACCAAGCACATAAGCAAGACACTAACTAAAGTCCCAGAAAGCAGGTTTTACGTGCTGCCTTGGAATCCAGATCTGCTCTGATGATGTTTATTTACAGATAGCCTACCAGTTTTGGCTTGTCGTTCCTACTGCTAAACAAACAAAATATATCCTGCAAATTGTCCACTGGGGAGCAGATCCTCGTGACCTTTTCCAGAGTCTGACGGAAGCGTGTTATTTGACTATTATTTCCTGAACGCAGAGCTGAGGACAAGATAGAGGATCTGCCTTCACTTTGACCAGGTCTTAGTACTGCTTTCCTTGTCTGGAAATGAGACTTGCAAACATTTATTAACTTGGTCAAAAGATGGTCTGGTCCCACAGTAGCTGCTTAAGAGCTCTTGTGCTGTTATCAGGGGATGAACATGCCTGAATAAAGCTTAAAACAGTCCTAAAATACCATTCTAGGAGCAGATGCTCTGTACAGATGAAAATTCCAAAAGCAGATGAACACGCTCTTAAGGGACATTGAGCCTTTGACATTCTTCTTGACACATTTACATCTTTCCTCAGCAGAACAGCAGACCTACACCTACCAGTGTGCAAAATTCCCTTAAATAAGCTTTTTTTGAGCTTGCATGCTGTAGAGCTTAAATACGAGCAGATCTGAGCACAGTAGCATCATCTGTAGTTTTAGTAAATAAGACTATGCAATCCATGCAGGATTAAACAGTATTGAAATGAATCATGTCATGTAGCTATAGAGGTATTTGGATCTTTGAATCTAGGAGTTTATTCCCAGATCTCAGACAAAAAATAACTGAGGGCCATTTTAAAACTTGATACCTTTGAGGTAAGTGCAAGATATGCACTTACTCTCATATGAATGCATTAGAAATAAATCTTTTCCTTCCACTCCACAAGGAACTTCTATGCCTGTGCAGTTTTTTGGAAGGAAGGAGAAAATAAACCACATCTGAAAAATGCATTATTCATATCACTTCATTGCTGAAAAACCCTTAGCTGCAAGTGAGGTTTGAAAGCAATATGAGAACGTGTATAGAACAGTGAATTTTGGTAGACTGAAAAAAGGCCACATCTCCTAAAGAGGATATATGGGATATTTGTTTTTCCCTTCACCAGTATGTTTACAGACGTTATTTCTCTATGTCAATAAATAGATCTGGAGCGCAAGGGAAACATGAAAAAATGAAAAATACTTCAACCTTTGACAGAGCTTGCTTTTATGAAGAAAGCCCTGGGGGTGTTCCGGACTGAAGTAAGCAGAAATCATGAAGAATGGGAAGAGGAGCAGAACTGCACATTCAGAATTTTATTATCCAGAAATTCCAAAGATTTGAGTGAGAGATATTGGTAAACCAGTTTATATTTAATGAATAAAGCCAAATACTCTGAAGTGTCCAGAAAATAGAGTGGGATGAGCTTTGGGCTAGTTCTTTGACAGTCTCATTCTGCTGCTTTTTCCAGCACGGTGTCATGAAGACTGCTACTTTGTCTGCCATCACAGGATTACTCTCAAGTAGATAATCTTCCTAGGGCTTATTAAAGAGTGTTTGCAGCCAAAATATGCTGATAATGTGGTATAGAGATAATCTGATCTCACCAAAAATTGCCCATGTTGCCTCGTGCGGACAGTAACAGGAAACTAATTAGGGAATGGAGGAGAGGAAGATGCGAGATGAGTAGGGGATATATAATGGGAACAGCAGCTTAGAAAAACCTTTTGCAGAAGGCAATGATCTTATGCATTGGAGTATGCTACTTAGAAAGGAGTTTAAAAATCAAGAGTGCTAATCCAGTGTCTGCATAAATCACCTGTCAGTACTACTGTGTGTTGTGAAAGCAGCTCTATCCTTACTGTCGGCAGCGTTACAACTCTGCTACTGCTGTTGAGATGATACTTCTATGTCATAATTCTTGGCCAAATTGCAGAATACTCTTAGTGAAGGTTCCCAGGCCACATTTAGTTTTCCACTTTGCTCATTGTCCATATAATGGGGTATTTTATAACCCAGTTTCCCAACAATGTGTAGTATTTTAACATTTATCCCTACAAATACATCTCTGAAGAGCTAAAGCTGGTTCTGAGCATAGTTGAAGTCTTCAGACATTTTGCAGTCCAACATCTCCCCAAAATTCTTTGGGCCTTCAGTACCTCTCAGGCAGTTGCTTTCCTCTGCTGGGGGAGGTGACAACCTTTTATTTCTTTCCTTTTTTTTTTGGGTACTCAGCATATCTTTACCAAGTACAGCTTTATGTGTGGAAGCTGAAGGTTCACACATGTATCACAGCTGACCTTTGGATAGCTGTATCTGCGGAGCGTTCAATGTAGAAGTGTAAATGTTAAGAATTTTAGAAGCAGCAGCTTTCTGTATTTGTTCTTTATGAGAACATACTCTGCAGTGTAAAATTAATCTTTTTCTTTGTTTTTTAGTTTAGCTTAGTCTTTTCTGAAGTGCACTAAAATAGGTACTTTTAACAGAGTAAGAGGGTCCGCATAGGAAATACTGTTGAACAACTAATGATTATGATTTTTCCATGTTGAAAAACCTTTAGATTTTGTATAATTGATGTTACGTATTTCTGAAATAAAGGTGTTAGTTTTACAGTTGCTATACTTTGTGTGTATAAATATGTCTAAATACTATATATCATATGCTATATGTTAGTATGTACACTAATAAGTAGACATTTGGTTATTGTTTTGCTGTCAAAAAAGCAGGTTTTCCTACTTTCAGTGACATGACTGTAGATGGAATTTTGGGGTTGATTGGTTTGGTTTTGGTTTCTTGGAGGAACTTCCTTATTCCCTGTATAGCCTTCTTCCAGCAACATTTTCTATAGGCCTTTCACCAGTCACCATTGGGAAAGAGCAGTCTTTAGTTTCTTGTGCTTTCCATGATGAAACTAGGTCATTAAACCAGCCAGCGTCTGCTGTCTGTCAGAGCACTCTGGCTTAAGGCACAATTATTTAAAAGAGGAGCATAAGTAAAAAATCCTAGCAAACTGAATTCTCTCCACTTTCTCCTCCCTGTGTTAAGATTTTAATGAAAAGCTACCAAATCTCAGATGAAAACCCTCCAGTTTCAGGCTCAAATGGCACACAAGATTCTGTCACTTACCTGTGTGTATGGATTCCTGCAAGTATAAATTCAGGGAAATTGAGTTAGTAAACAAAATTTATGTCAGGAGTTGTTCATAAGAAACTTTTCCTAAGGAAAGAAGCTTTGTGGCTGATGTCATCCTTTTCATGGGAAATCTGTGCTACTGGTTAAGTAGTGCAGCTTCCTGAAAATAGGATTGTTGTGGTCTTGGGACATTTGGCTTCTGAAGCTAGTCTGTGGAGGTTGCCAGCAACTGAGAGAACAATATAAAACTCCAAGGTCTTCAAAAGTTTGTGGTGCTCCTCTGGAAGTCTCTTGCTGTTTTGAAGTGAGTTTTGGAATTTGGAGTTAGAAGTTAGAAAGTTCGAAAATCGATTTGGAAGAACTTGTGTCATCCCCATCCCCCAGGAATGGAAATGAGCCCATGGGACAGAGGAATTCTGTCAGTGGTCCTTATTTTGCTTCCTTTTCTGTTTCTCATCACTTCCTGACCTGAATAACAAACACAAAGCTTTGGTTGGCTAGTACAGCTATTTCCCAGAAGAATTATATTTAATATTTCAAACAGGATGTATTCTGCCAGATCCTGCTTCGTCAGTTGTTTCTATCATTTAGTGTTTTGTCTGGCTGAGCAAGAGCTGATGGCTGTATGTTAGAACTTATATGAATTCGGTGCAGGGATGAGCACAGACAGTGCAAATACTTTATGCTGTTCTAAATAGTTTATCTATTCAGATTAAGAAATTTATTCTTAGCTGAGGCCCCTTGCCCTAAAAATGTATTTGGAGACCTTTTTTTGCTTAACATTGTCCTGTGGAAAAATCTGTAATTAGATGAAGCTTTATATAGTGCAGTATCTAGAAAAACTATCCTGTAATGTATTGCTATAGTTAATGCCATAAATAGTTCTCTTACATCCACTCCTGTCTTCCTGTGCTGTAATGCTCTCTTCTTTCTGATGAGCTTCAGGAAACTAGTTTGGGTATTAATATTGCTAAGTGCTATGTAGAACAGTGCTTAAACAGAGGCTGTTGGAACCGAAAGCTCTCTTCAGTGGGAAAAGCTGAAGTTAAATTAGTTCATTTCTGAAGATGCACATCAAGATGAAATGCTGATCCTTCCTGTAAAAACAAACATTTGAAAGTAAATGTTCTTGGAAACAGCAATATTTTCAAAGGAAATGGTTTAGACTCCTTCCGTTACAGTGACTATTTAATCCACCATATGAATGTCTATTTCAAGAAAAGTTTAATTTTCAAAATATAAAGTGTATGTGTATTTTTTCGCTAAGCATTTTATTGAACTGTTTGCAGTTGCAAACAATCTTAACAGTTTTGTTGTAATAGGCTTAAATCAGTTTTCCTTGTTATTTGCATGGAATTTTTCCTTTTTTTTTTTTTTTTTTTCTTA